>CM060964.1:99542825-99660853 GCA_030765045.1 Tenodera sinensis | reverse complement strand
AAATTGCAATTAGGGGCTCCGTTTGGATATTTTGCCTCTGAGAACCTAGCTATGCCACTGTATATTATTCCTTTAAGATTTCAAAATGAGTACACATTCATCCAAATTTATTTTTAGTGTTGTTTGTTATAAAGCATTATCAACAAGTTCCTCCGCACCCTGCCGGTGCCTACCACTCAGGATAACATTCGTATCCTGTTTATCTACATAAATTACATACCTAATCTATCAAATTTTTTTATTTCTTGGAATGTTATAACCATATGCTCTTGACAGCCAGTGCTGTCACCGAAATTCCCATCTCTAAGGGAATCTTGGTTACATGAGAGCTGCGGAGTGACTTCTCGATAACCATATAGGAAGCAAAAGTTAGTTCTGCTAGATTAGGGGATCTTATGATTCACCAAATAATTTTATTTGTGGCTGCTAAACATTCCAAGCTTATGTCAGCAATTTAAAATTAAAAGGATTTAGGAAGAATAGCTGCCAGTTTGAGTGACCAGCAGTGTTAAAATACTTAAAACAGCACTAAATTGAATTCCTTTTAAGCATAATATACCTGGAGCTCTGGTGAGAATGAATGCAAAATAAATAATTTTTTATGAATTAGAAAAGGACTATGTCTCTTCATTTACACATAGAGGATTAAGAGTATAAATATTTTCTTCAATATATTTACATTTATTTATAATTTTAGCTGTGCAACTGACATAAAAGAGCAACTCCACATTTTACCCAATGTGAAGCAGCTACATCTGTATCTAGCAAAACAGCCATTACATAATTAACAGAGTGACCTGTATTGGAATTAATTCCATATCGTTCTACACTCCTATAACAGGGACAGGTGTATCTGGATCCAATCGAAAGATCAAACTTCATTGTTGGTTTCAGCCAAAGACATGGAAATTTCTCCCATAGTATCTTGGGCAATGATTCCGCTAGTTTACACCTAGAAATTGAAATAAACATAGTATATATACCTCTTGTATGAAATGTAGTTGAAAAATCAAGCATATTTTATGCTGTAGCCTTTAATAATCTTAACAAGAGCTTAAAATGGATTAAAGTAGAATGAAATGCCATTCCCTTTCATTTATTCTTGAATGGAGTCATTATAATCCATTCAATATGAGGCGGCTGTGGTGGATCATTCCACTTTATTTTATTTTTTGTGTATTCTGTACCTGAACATTACATTGCGGTTAGTGAGTTTTTGAAAAAATGAATCACCTACATCAATGATCTACCAGTTCATCTAAAAATTAATCTGATTTAAAAATTACTCTCTTTGTTGATGACATAAGTACATGGTATTCATTAGCACGGACAGTGAGAAACTTGAAGACACCATGTCATGCACTATAAATTATAAATTAAATTTTTAACCATTCATAATAAATAAACAAGTAATCAACTTAGATTACCAAGGCGGGGGTTACTTTGTGACCACCACTAGTAACAAAATGTTTGAGCAATTTTTAAAATATATATATTTTACAATTGGGTATTATATGTTCTCTTGTTTATAAAGGTAATATTTAACACTGTTTAACTATTACTGTTTACTTTTTTAGTTGAATCACATTAGATGTTATGCTAATCCTTATTACAGAGCTTATATGTACTACCAACAGGGGTGACCACCACTGCTAACAAAATATCTCAGCAATTTTTTATAACAAATTTCCTTTAAAATTGTGTATTATATCTTGTAATGTTTATAAAGGTAATACTTAACATTGTTTAACAATTCCTTTCTACTTTTCACATGAATCACATTTTACTGATGGGGCAGTACTTTATGGCAACCTTAACATTTCATAGTTTCTCAAAAAGAAAAACAATGAAAAATGTGAAACAAATACATAATTCAGAGTAGAAACAGTGATTGACAATAACTGTTAACTGCATGCCTTTAATAAAAAAATTAAAAGAGAAAATTTTAAAAATTAGAGAAGGTGGGTGTAAGGTACCCTCCCTCTCCCCTTGGTAATGCAAAGCAGGGGCGTAGCATCAATGGATGTGAGAGATGTACTACATACCCTGTAATTTTCCTCAAACTGATTGCCAAATTGGTGTGTTCATTATAATTTTGTGGTACATGATCGTTTTAATGTCATTAAAAATCAAATTTTTGTAAACATAATGATTTTAATTCACACCACTCTGCAGCAGTATGTTTCGAAACAAAGTTTGGATCAACGGTATCTGCCGTCATCAACCAGAAACAGCATTGTGCCCCTCACCCAAGGTATGCAACAGCCCCGACCACATCTCGCCTTTAGAATCGTGCTTGCATTATTACATTTATAGTCATGAAAATGGAAAGTAATTCGCGATTTGCTTTGCTTCTTTTATGTGTGCTCTTCAATTGTGGATACTTGAACATGATTTGCACACTTGGTTACGTATTATTAGAGAAAATATACATGATGTTACAACATGAATCAGAGGTAGAGCATAAACAAAATCTTGTTTCTGTGCCGTTGTTGCAAAGAAAATAAAAATAAACTGTTGTATGATCGACAAACTCAACATAAGAGGCTTCGAAATATCAAAATTTGTCTAAAAAGCAATATGTAATTACAACAGATTGTTCAAAGCCTGCCATCAGTATTATGGTGAACATTAAAACATTTATAGGGCATTTCAAAATCAAAGTTTATGTATCCTAGCTGTGTTGCAATACTTAAAGCAAATGTTTTGTTGATGTTTTTCGAAAGAAAAGTGACTTTGAAATTCCAATGGTTATGAAGACTTAAAGAACATTTATAAGGCACTCAAAAAACACAACTATTTTTGTAATCACAAAATATGCCAAAAATAACTAAAAATGTTTCATATAGGTACAGAAATAGAATTTGCATTGAATAATCAGTATAAGCTCTCAGTTGAACAGCATAGCAATAAAGTGAAAAAGAACAGTTTTACTTTCTCACTTTGCATGGATTGCATGTTTTCTAGGAAATAGGCACTTGCTTTTCATGGTCACAGTGAGAATGATTATTTTATTTACAGATGTAAGTTCTGACAAAAAAGCAGATTATCTTTTGAGTTATGTGCACAGTATTGTCAAACATTTCTTTCAGATAATGATGAAAGATGAAAACTCCAAAAGCAAATTGATTTAGGTTGGGTCATATTTTAATGAATTTTATAATAATCATTGGGTTACATACCCGAGTCTGATAGTCACACTATGCCACTGATGCAAGGGTTAAATTTGGATGGAAAATAAAACTAGAGATGAAGTAAATTTTTGGGTCTGTAAGTTAACCAATGTCTGAGGTAGGATAAACGTGTGGAGAAATTGACAAATAATTGAGTAAAGTGTGCTTTATCCTTTAGCAGTTAAAGTATCTTGTTTCTAGTTGCATACTGAAAGCCTACTATTACGCTTACCTTCATTCACTATTATTATATGGAATCAAGCCGCGGGAAACTTCTAATTATAGTAATTCAGTATTTAAATTACAAAAAAGAGTGATAAGGATCAAAGTGGGTATTCTTCCTAGAGAAAGCTATGGAGAGTATTTTAAACAACTAAACGCTCACCTTTTCTAGTCTCCCCATAAAAGAAATGTTAATTTATGTTAAAAGTAATTTGGGTAACATAAAAAATACAGATATACATGCACATAATACCAGGAACAAAAAGCAAGCTTTATATATAGGCCTATAGAACTAAACTTTTTCAAAAATCACTTAAATACAGTGGAATCAGAATATTTAACAAAATACCTGAGCCCTGGAACAGTATTAAATCAGCAACTAAGTTTCAGAAAGGAAATTCACAGATTCCTAAATCTGAACCAATTCTATTGTATGAGCTATATTGATAGGACTTGAGAGATTGTATAAACATAATATTTAGCATTCAGCTAATGACTTTTTTCTGTTTTATGTGATTGAGGATTAAAACTGTTGGAAATGAATTTGTTCATCACTGACATCACCGGCAGCCAGCTTATGACTGACTTTACAAGAAGAAATGTACTATTGAAAATTTGTGATTAATTGTACTAAATTTATTGTAGTGTTAGGATTAAGGGTTGGTGGTGGTGGTGGCGCTGGCGCTGGTGATGGTGATGGCGCTGGCGCTGGCACTGGCAATGGCGATGGTGATGGTGGTCATCATAGGTCCACTGGGATAAAGTGGAAGATGGAAAAAGCGATGATAACCCGTGTCCAAAACGGAGAAACACCGAGCAGTGCACCTCCCAGTGAGTGACTGTCGGCCAGAATCTTGGAGGGGATAAGCGTGCCACCTGATTGGCTGAAAGGGGTCAGTCAGAGGGCGGGCACCATCCGCTCGCGGACCAATCCCTCCCAAGCAACTTTTCTGAACTACATAAATACCCCAGACACCACAATTTCCCAGTTCACTCTTCCCTAGTAGAACATATCGTCAACCTCATCTCGCAGGTAAAGCCATGCAACGGCTAGGTACTGCGGAAACGACACCTCAGCAGGGGGAACAATCCCCTTTCGACTCAAACCTCCTCTGGACCTCTAGTCGTTCACTCAGTCGTTTGATTCTGATGAAGGCCATGGAGTCTACAATGACCGAAAGCTCAATGTTTATAAATCTGACACGGCTGATCACCCGTGAAGCCTTGATTAATAATCATATTGATAATGATGAATGATGATGATGATGATGATGATGATGCTGATGATGTTGATAACAATGATAAACTTGGGCCCTAAAGCAGTAAACCTATTCAATATTCATACAGGGGAGAGAGGGAAAACAAATATAAGGCTTGGTAAGGGAAGCATGTTTTATGCTTCTTAAAATATATACCGGGTGGAAGGGAAGTCATTACTTTTATTTAAACCAGTGGTAGATCTTGCTATTTGGAACACATTTTGTGTGTTACGTTTTTGTCTCTGACCATTTCCTAAGGAAATATTTTAGTTTTGTGTGGGTGGCCACTCAGTGCATAAACAAACAGTATAACAGTACTTCTTAAAAACAAATTCATACCCTGCCTTGTACTGCCATGTTTATTGTGTGAGTGTAGGATAATCACAAGCGTTAGCTCCCAAAACATTAAGAAAAACGAAAGTGCCCAACTTGTTTACATTCACAAACTAGGTCAATTCCCTGTCGAGCCTCAATGCACATAATCAACTTACCTCACATGTGAGAGAGCAGCTCGGTGTGTCCCTTCATGTCTTTTAAGTGATTAATTATTTGGAAACCCGGTGTGATGTCCCATAATGACTATGAAGCTATGTCAGAAATAAGTTACTCTATGCATCTTACAAGTAACAAACTGATATCTTCATACATTCTTGTGGAATTACGCATCCAATTTGGTTAAAAAAACCATTTATTTTTTTCCAAATCGGTTGATCAAAGATCTAAATGCCATTAGAGTTTTTTGTTAGTAATGCTGCTATGAAGTACATATTAGAAGGAATGTAATGACTTCCCTTCCACCCTGTATTTGTGTTTCAGATAAACAAATTTTGAGCACATAGTTCTGATGCTGGAGTCCTAGTTTTGGATAGAGAAATGCAATGATTATATCCACCAACATTTAATTTTGCAGTATTCGTATAGACCTAAATGTCCTAATATTGTTCCCCTTGCTTCCCTTCCCTTCTCCCCTTAATATCAATCAAATCATGCTACATATATTCTTTGAGATAATCTTCAATGTAGCACATGTTTCATCCTTTGGTTTTCTTTCCTTTAGCCATTATAAAAGTTCACAGGTGCACTCTGTGGACATACTGTATGCATCTGCATGCAAATCTGATGCTGACTTATCACTAAATGGCTTTCATGACTGTGTCTAGGACATTGTATTTTCACCCTTCTATTTTAATTTGTTGATTTAATATAGGCATTGGTAGCAAGGTGGTCTATTTCTGGAATTAACTTACGTCTTTTAGAGAATTTATATTCACATTCAGAGGTAGAATTCACATTACCAACAAACAGGTAACCAATGCACCAGGCATGATTTTCTTGAGAAAAGGAGGTACCATACTCTCGATTCATTACTGATATTGGTGTGCTGGTGGTAAAGCAGAGAGCTATGAAGCACAGGGCAACTATTTGAATTCTATGGAAAAAGAAGCACTTCCAATACTTCACACTCTTTACATAAGTATAGAGGAATAACAGCTGAGTGAGTGGTCTGGTTCTGAGTTGGCTGCTTCATGTGTAAGAGCTATTTAAGTAAGAATAAACAATATTGGTATTGCAAAAGATTTGTAACAATTTTTTTAAATGTTGCAGAAGTCAAACAATTTGTCCTAAATTTGAGCCCCTTAAAATTACACAGAGAGAGACAAGTGAACTACAAGAGCTCAAAGTGCAGAATAACTGGACAAAGAACACCAAATCGTGTAAGCCAAAATGAAACAAGATAATAAGGTCATTCAACATAAACCCTCTACAAATCTCTTGGTACATGGATTGTTAAGCACTTGAAGTAGGACATTCACATAGAAAGTTGGCTACTAAATGAAGCCTAAGCAATTTCTGTTTCAGAGCTATCAATAATGCAATTAGCTTTAATATAATGAGGAACCTGTAATATGCTTATTTTAATGGTTTAATAAGATATGGAATAATGCCAGCAATACATCTTATGTGCCATTTTTTAAGAAATACATTTCTTATTGCAATAAGCACACAAAATTTATATGCCCTTTCTGCAAAACAGAGAAAAGGAATTTTATATTTTATCTTAACTATTTAAAATACATATTATTTTTGTGACCAAAGAATCATCTTAACCTACTCAGCTCCCAACTTATCCTATTTTTTATTCCCAAGCAGCTCATTAGATAACAATTCTGGTTCTTAAGACAAAATTAATGGTTGCTAAGACATTTATTTTGTTTCTTGTTCTTAGTCATGAGAGTTAGGCTAATCAACCTTTTTTTGCTTTACTTCAACACAGACTGTTGCAATTGATAATATGTGAATAATAATTATAGTGCAACACTGTTTAGATACTTTGTAATTATGAACAGTGATACAAACTATGATAATTAATTTGTTTTGTTGTGGCCAGTGTACGTCTCTTACATAGTAAGATAAAAGTAGCAAGATGTGTCCTGCCCAACAAAACATCTTAACCCTTTATTGCCTGGTGTGACTTATAAGATACATTAGCTTTTTTTCCTATTTGTACTAGTTTTAACTTTTTTTTCCTGCTATATTCTTGTTATACTGTCTGTCACAGATAAAAAATACATATTTGAGACGTTTTGGATTGTAAAAAATTATTTTTTTTACAATTTATATTGTAGTGGTTTTTTTTTATAAGAAAAGAAGCAAAATCCAATCAACCGCAGTCAAATGATACCCCGTCATCATCCACGCGTGCCATCACACCGATTATTTTACGTGGGCCCTCCCCGTCCTTTACCACAGGCACATTTGACTGCGGTTGCCGAGACTCAAACTCACGACCTCAGGCTTTGAGTGCATGGCCAGTGCACTACGTGTTGCCTTAATGATCATGGCTATCCGAGCCAGCAGGCTGAAGGTCTCCCAGACCGTCTAATCTAAACCGGTTTCGAATTAGAGGAAGAACGGCATATGTAGCAAAATAATTCAGGCATGAAAGGGTTAAGAACCATTTAATGAAACTGTGTATATTTTCTTTATGATACATTGTGAATCTATTTTCTATTCCTATAAAACTATTTATTTCCAATTTCAAATTGATATTACCGATGGACAAGAATAAAAATGGCCATGGACATCGCAAAGGGGGAGGGGGGAAGGGGGGGGGGTCGAGGGCCCCTTGGGAATTAATGACTTTAATGTGCAGTCAATTACTGAGTATTAAATTGTTATTTTAATTCTGATGTGAAGAAGAATCTGTATAGCACAAATTAATATGGCTATCTGCAACAAATACTGTAAATTTTGACAACAGAACAATGAATTAGTATTGTTTGATTACAAACTTCCAACATACATCCCCCCCGAAAAAAGTCTGCTGACCCCCATGCATGTTACTCAGTTTCTTCTTTTTAATTGCTCCATTTATTCTACATCAGTAGTCTCTGGTTCTTCAATATCAAATGTGAACTGTACACAAATTAAAAGTTGGATGTATATATATAATGCAAATAACTTTTTACACGCAAAGGTCCACCCTGATTTCAATGCACCTGTTACCCTACAAACCAAAGAACTGAGAAAGATGAGCTGACCTCTTTGCTTTTCTTACATCAAACCACCATTGTTTACGATTCTGTAGATACATGACTGAAGGATGCTGGTTATCTTGGCAGTAAAATTGTTTGTTAAATTAGAAAATTAATACAGTTATCTGCAACAAATGCTGTAAATTTTGAAAACAGAATAATGAATTAGTATTGTCTGATTACAAACTTCCAACATGTGGCCCCCCCCTGAAAAAAGGCTGCCGGTCCCCATGAAAACAGCCTTTGTCTCTTCTGAAAAATTTGTGATTTGGCATGAGATCTTTTAACAAACAGTCATCAATATACTAGGGAAATTTTAATGCAGGAAACACAAATAAAAAATAAGTATAATTGGAACAATAATGCCTGAAACAAACAGTTCCATGTAAATCTGGTTTCAAATTGCTAGGTTTATTATCACTTCCCCCTCACCTCATCACTCACAAAACTACAGTCTTTGATAGGAAATTCATTTATCCTGGGATTAAGCTATATAACCCAATAAACATAAATACCATGCATCAGAAGCAAATTTAAACAGAAAATCAAAACAGCATTAATGGAACTGTTTTTACTCATAAATGAGGTCATGGAACACTACATGTAATTACTATTATTTTAAATGATTACAGTTTATCTATTCTTTTTTTTTAATGTTATCTTTTATATTAATCTCATTGTTTTGACTATATGTATTTCTTTGTAAGAACATATGTCCTATACTCAATGTAAGCAAAATGGGTTTAAATATGCCAAACAATTACTTGAATGTCCTATACTCAATGTAAGCAAAATGGGTTTAAATATGCCAAACAATTACTTAACTGCCCCTTTAAGGCTGATGCATTCTATGCACAGGCAGGGGTGAGATATTCTAACATAAATACTCCCAACAATGTATTGCCATTTATAATGTTATTCATCTCTGTGGAAGCACCTATGAGAGACTGTCTACTGTATGATCCCATTAGGCTCTAGATGCTCTTATGTAAAGGAGATGCAACAGAAGTAGGTACTCAAAAAGTTAATTGTATGTCCTCTGAACACCATTTCCTTTGTTCATGTATTACAGTTACAATTATATTACCTTGAGCTATCCCAGTGAGCGGCTTCAAGAAACAATCCATTGATAAAAACACCATTTTGTGCTTTAGAATCACCATTATAGTTAATAGGCATAACTTGAAAATCATATATTAAGAGATCAATGGGAATTCTGTATTTCCGTGCATGATCTTGTAGCACAGCCATTAAAAATGCCTGTATAGAGCAGAATGCAGATATCTTATATATGCAAGGGTTCCCTTTCTCACACCATTCCTGGGAAAAACAAGATATAAGGAACAATATTCAACATAAGCAAATACATTTACAGGTGACAATAATACATGATCTGAAGCAGAGGTTTAAAAATCTAGGATATTTTGGCAAGGTATTTAATGAGTAATACAATATTAAAATTAGCCATTAAAATTTCTCCTAAAAAGTTTTACTGCAGTATCTTCCTACTTATCCAACTCTATGGGCCTTAAGGGATCAAATGTTACGATATTTTGGATAAATAACTTTTCAAATAAGACATACATTTCAGAAATCCTAACTGTATTTCAACTATGTGTAGCTGCAGATACTTTATTGCCATTATGTCTTTAAATTCAGAAATTTTTCTCTTTCTAAAAACCTGGTGGTGATATTTTGCTTTGTAATTTCTTTCCATAGCATTTTTCCTGCTGCAAAATCATAAGTTTATCTCCTTTTGCTTTCACCCCACACTTCTGTTTTCCCACCACTCCTTTCTCACTATTTCTCTCTCTACCATAATTTGTTTATTTTTTTGTTTATTTCTGTTCAGAGGGTCCCATAGTGAACAAAGCTCAGGGATGCTAAATAAGTCAAACAGCATGTCATACCTACTCCAACACCAATACATCCATGAAAAGAAAATATGCATCCATCAACATTAGTATCTTTTACTTTTTCTGACACATATCTATAGTAAGCAGGGGGATCATTGCTAACTAGAGGGAGTTTCATACTGAGCTTTCACCAGAAATACACATTTTGAGGTTCCCTGAACAGAATATAAAGTCAGAACAAAACACAATTTTAGAGAAAAAAGCCTTATGTTTAAGTTAAATGTCTTCCAAGGATGAGACAGGACTTTGCAGTTGGTAAACCGTAAGATCTCATTGAAGCACAAAGTTTATGTTAAATATAATTTGTTGTATCATTAATGAGATACCCTTTGTTCTTTGTTAATAGTTTATACATTTAAATAATCTTCTACTCAGTTTTTCTCCTGGTGATACAAAGGGCATGAAATTTCAAAGGCATCATGTAGTGATCCACCTTTTAAAAGTCTGACTATCACTTTAGCCTGCTGTATCCTTCTTATGCTTACAACAAATGTATAAAAGTATAATGACAGTTATATCAACTACTAAGAAGTATATAGAAGAATAAGCTTCTATAATAATAGTTTGTAGTTTAATTAAGAAAATGTTTTCTTTGTTAATGATGCTGTTAATTGCAAGAATCATATCAGTGCTGCTGGTGTGCCAGAATTTTGTCCCACAGAAGCTCTTTTACATGCCAGTAAATCTACTGACATGGGACTATTGCTTTTAAGCATACTTAAAAGGTTTAGATCTGAGATCAATTCCCCAGATCTCACATCCATAGAGAACCAAGGGTGGGATAATTGCGCGGTACAGCTGAAGTTTCGGGCAGAGGGAAATGCTCTTGGAGCTCAGTATCGGATATAACTACCGGAAAGCTGCCTGCTCTTGTAGCACTTTGCTCTTGATATGTCTGTAGCTGAGCTTCCAATCCAGTGTTACGCAGAGATATTTCACCGTGTTTATCCATAGGATTTGGTGGCATTGCAGTATGAAGTTTTGCTGGAGTCAGTTGGTTCTGGTCTTAGCCAGGAGAATCACAGAGGTTTTCTCCAGGTTAATGATCATACACCAGCTATCACTCCATCCGTCAATGGCACAGAGGTATCTGCTGGTAGCTGTAGCGGAGATTCCTGTTTGTTGTGAAGATTGTCCACATACTGGCAAATGTGGATGTTGTGTGTGGGGATGTTGGCCATGTAAGAAGCAAAGAATACCGGCGACAGTGCACTGTCCTCCAGTACTCCTTTGATAATGATCCCTCCACTTTCACCCGGAAGCTGTGCCCCTGAAGGAAACTAGCCACCAAGTAAATGCATACTGAGGGGATTTCATGCTTGATGAATTTGTAGACAAGTCCATCACGCCAAGGCCTTTTCCACATCCAGCAATACTGCTGCCAGTTTAGCTCTCTCCTGGAAGACTAGGGGGCTCTTTTTGGCTACTTGCGGTAATTGCTCCATCATGGCATGGCCAGAGTGAAAACCAAACTGATATTTATATAGCGGGCCCTTTTCCTTTAGGTGAGGTCCAAGGTAGGTAAGAAACAATTTCTTGAACACCTTTGAGATAACTGGCAAGAGGTTGATGGATCTGTAGCTGGACAGGAAAGCTGGATTGTTCCTGGCTTCAAAACGCATACCACACATGCCTGCTACCAGAAAGCTGGACAGCAGTGCATGCGAGGGCATGTATTGTAAACCAATGAATCTGAGCTCTAAGGGGTGGATGCTAGAGCATTTCCGCTGTTATATGGTCCTGTTCAGGGCCTTTTCTGGATTTAAGGAACTGTATGACTGAAGTTATCTCTTGAGGGGTAACTATGGGTATGTAGGAGTCCTCATGGTCCACAGGGCAGGCTTCCAAGAAGTCCTCCACAATTTTTCCACGAGGTCAATATGGTCTTCACCCTGTGACTCTTCTCTAGGTTGGCATTGGTTTTCCAAGTAGTCTGTTTTCCTCTCCTGGAGGTTTATGTGGTGTAATGTACTTTCCCAGGCTGCTTGTCAGTGTATTCTTAGGAGAGTCTCACAGGGGATTTGAACCTCTGGTATATTTCTCCTATCTCGGGGTGGTGGAATCTGCCATAGACTTTTCACAGTATTTTTTGTTTGGATGAGATGCTTCAGTGGGACAGGGTTGGCTATTGGGTTTAATGCTTTGGTAGAAATGCAATGTGTGAGAGGCACAGACCGCATTTAGGACTGTGGAGAAGAATCTTGCAGCCGCTGCTTTGAGAGCCTCTATTGAGTCTATTCAAGGTAGCGCGTCCACAGAGTTTTGAAGGGCTAGGATGGCAACATTCCAGTCAACTTCTTCAACCCAGTCTGGCGTTTCCAGAGCTGCAAGGGTAAAGTTGAAGTCAATCACAATGGGGTTGTGGTTAGAGTCCAGTGTGTTAACCACCGAGAGATCCAGAGGAATGGAATGTTCTTGGTGATCATGAAGTCTAAGATGTCCACCACACTGCATGGTGGGAAGTTGGAGCTCTCAGACCATGCGCAAAAAGGGCGGGGTCCCCGCTAATGAGATGGTAGAGTCCCAGACGCTTAATGTTCTGGGTGTGACTATTCCAGCTTGGATGTTTAGCGTAATAGTCAGCAGCAATTCATACTGGATGATCTAGGTTAAGCAGTGCCGTGATGTCTGCCTCATATAAGTGGCCATCCAGGAGGTTGTATACTGCCAAAAGCACCTGGTTGGTCCTGCCCAAGGATAGCCTTATGGCGGTCGCTTCCAGGTGTTGTAGCGGGGCAATGGTCAAAGGTGAAATGGTTTTTGATGAATATGGTTATACGCCCGCCCTGCCAGCTGATCCAATCAGACCAATGGGTGACGTAACTTGGCAGGGTAAACTGTATACCAGTGTGCATATGCGTTTCACAGACCATCAGAATGTCAATTCCATGGCCGACTACAAACCCTAAGATGCCTAGCCTCTGCTCCTGGACCCCATTAGCATTTCAGAATGCAGCTCTCAATGAATGTACACTTCTCACTGCCATTAAGAGCGGGGCTTAGGGAAGAGCTGTCAGACAGTTTGGAGCATAATATGATGTTTTCTCATGGTAGAGAGTTGGGGGTTTTCCAGCTGTTCCCTGCAGCGTCTGAGGATGGGAAGGCAGCATTACACCAGGTCAGCAAACCAAATCGACAGCTCTTGAAACTCAGCCATGTCATCCGTGGAGATGATGTCCTCAAAAGCAGTGATCTATCGTGGTGTTGTAGTCTGTTCAGGGGCTGTTGCTCCCTGGTAGGTTGGGCCAGCCGGGGTGGCTGGATTGGCACTTACTAGGGTTGCTGCTTTTCGATTGGCTGCCCCAGCTGGAACGCGCTGGTGGTGGTGGTGGGGAGCATACCGACAGTGTCGTCAGTAGCTCCCCCTGAGGTCTGCTGGGCTGTTTCTGTTGCTGTGGCCGATGGTTCTGCGCACTCAGTCACAGTGGTCCTCTTCCCCTTTTTGGAAGGGTGCTGTTCTTTCGCTGGGGGTCGCTGGGGGCTATAGCGCATTCCACCCTTAGAAGACAGTACACGTTAAATGGAGTGCAGTGTTGCAACATGTACTAGTTGCAAATATTCCTCCGCGCGTGACCCCGAGGTGGCTGGAGTCCTGTACTTAGTCCTTCAATTGCCGCTTGACGGACACTTTTAACTTTGGTATCCCTCCATGCCTTTGTCACTGTATGACCTAAATTTACAAATGATTCATCTGTATAAACAATTGATTTCCCCTGGTCCCTAAGCCGTTTTATGTTTTTAGATATTTATTTCGCCATTGGATGGTATCATCTCTTTCTATTAATATGCACTTGTTACCCCTTCTTTCATATTCGAACTCCAAATCATATAAGAACCGACTGAGAGTGGCCCTTGAGAAATTTGGTAGGGTCTCATCACTGTTGACCCGTGACAAAATTATATTCAGCGTGGGTGGAATATTTGCAAACTGTAAGGAATGAACAATTTTCCGCACTACACTTTGCACTATTCCATCATATTGCATTAACCTAGCATTTTTTTGATGGTGTTCTTAGTGGTCCTTTCATTACTTCCTTTTTAATCCTATACACTACTACTTCTGAACACCCGATAGCCTTAGCTGTTTCTTTTACTGCCTTACTTAGACGCACTTCACTTGAAAAATAATCTAACACATTCATAATTATTTGGCGTTCCATACTTCTTAATTTACCAACATATCATCTATTCCTAGCTTCCCCCTCCAAAACTACAAATATTTATGAAAATATTAAACAAATAACGCAATAACAGCTCATACATTCCACACAGTTACAAACATGACTTCTTTCGAACTAATGCTAGTGCTGCTCCTTATACTATCTTCTGTGTCAGACCTGGCGCGAGAATACGCTGAATAGATGAATACCTTTTGTTTGCCTTATTGGATAAAAGAAAGAGTTAACAGCCTTTTGGTTTATTTTAAAAACTTTCTCCAACCCTCCTCAACATTTGTTCTCACTGGTTCCCTGATGTAAACTCAATAACAAAAAAGTTTCTCATTACGTAACTTTTGCAGCGCACAGATATAGAATTTTCTGAAAACATTTAATTTAACAAATTATAACACTTAACTGAATAAACATAGAGAATTCAAAGTAGGCAGGTAGTAGCACTATAGTTTACTCTACCTAAGAACAAAATATAGACACATTCTAGCAGTTAGTTTGTTAGTGCGTGATGAGTATAGAAACAGCACATATCGGACTTCTATTGAAAAAAAAATTTTCTGAAGAAATATGGGCCTATAGAAATGTATAATGACTCTAAAAAGGATATAACCTGATAGAGAAAAAATTCTGTGTAGGATAATGTGTTCAAACCTGAAATTTATAACAACTGAATATTTATACCATGCTATTAGGAACCATCTTGAACATTCCTTAAATTTTTTATTTAAACCAAAGAGGGAACTAATAATATGTGGTGATATAAATGTTGACTATTTAAAATCCAGTCTTCAAAGGGAACAACTTAGCTGTTTATTTGCAACATACCACATGACACATACAGTTAACTTTCCAGCAAGAATCCAAAATAATTCTTCCACTGCTATAGATAATATATTTGGAAATTCACACAGAATTAAGTCTTGCACTGTCTCACCAATAACCAATGGTCTATCAGATCATGATGCCCAAATTATATGCATTAAAAAGATGATTTTAAATCTCAAACCTAAATATACATATCAGAAATATAGAGAGGTAAATAAAAGTACTCTGAACGAGTTTAGCAAAAAACTTCAACTTGAATCGTGGAATCAAACTTACCTAACGAATGGAACCAACAATGAATATAATAGTTTTCTCAAATGTTTCAAAGCTCACTTTGAATCGTGCTTTCCTGTCAAAATCAGCAAACTAATTAACTTGAAAAGTGACAATGCTTGGATCACTTTAGGCATAAGGACCTCATGTAGACACAAACGAGAATTATATCAACAAGTAAGAACAAGTAACAATTTAGAACTAAAACACTACTTCAAGAAATATTGCAAAATTCTAAACAGGGTAATAAAAGCAGCAAGAGTATTGTATTACAATAAGCTAATCCAACACTCAGACAACAAAACAAAAGCTACATGGAATATAATAAAAAGAGAAGCAGGTAAATTTTTATTTCAAAACGACTCAATAACATTAAAATTGGACAATCAAGAAATTAACAAACCCCATGAAGTTGCAGAAATCTTTAAGAAGTTCTTTATAGATGTAACAAACAATCTAAATATTAACTATGGAAGTAAAGAAGCAGCACTAGAATTTCTAAGATCAAGTTTCACAGACGCACTGCCAAAATTTAAAGCTAATCTGACGACATCTGCAGAAATAAATAAAATTATTAACTCCTTTAAAACAAAGAATTCCCATGGTTATGACGAAATAACAACAAAAATCCTCAAATCATGTTCATTCCAAATTAGCAGTCCTCTGAGTTATTTGTACAATGAGTCACTTAAGACCGGAATTTTCCCTGACAGGATGAAATTTTCGATTGTAAAACCCATTTTTAAAAAAGGTGAACGTGACAATGCTTCTAACTATAGGCCAATTTCTCTCTTACCAGTTTTTTCAAAAGTTCTTGAAAAAGTAATGTCCTACAGGTTGTATAAATACCTTGAGTATAACAAGATACTAGTGAAAGATCATTTCGGATTCAGAAAGGGCACCTCAACAAATAATGCAACTTTTAAACTTACACATGAAGTGTTAACTGCCTTAAACAATAAAATGCATGTAGGCGGTATTTTCTGTGACCTAGCAAAGGCATTTGATTCCTGTTACCAAAACTGGAACTCTACGGAATTAAAAATGAAAATTTAAGTTGGTTCATATCATACCTAAAGGAAAGAAAACAGAGCGTTAAAGTAAACAGTGATACTGATAATGGAAAACAAACTTCAAATTGGAAATCAGTAGCACATGGAGTACCCCAAGACCCTACCAAATTTCTGATCTATATAAATGACCTTTCACTTTATATAAAGAATATAGCAAGTTCTGTACTGTTCGCTGATGACACTAGCAAAAACTTAAATGAATGTATAATTAAATCGAATTGAGTTTTGAACTGCATGTCCTACTGGTTTAAAACCAACAAATTATCTGTTAACCTAGATAAAAAAAAGTGATTAAATTCATAACTCATCAAACATCACACACTCCAATTGAAATAGGGATTAATGATATGTTATTAGAACAAATAGATAACATCAAATTTCTGGGTCTTCAAGTTGACAAACGTTTAGATTGGAAAGCTCACATTAAGTATATCTTACCCAAACTCAGTTCTGCCTGTTATGCTATTCGAGCGTTGGCAAATGTTAGCTCCATAAATACACTCAAATTAGTTTACTATGCATATTTTAACTCTATAATGGAATACAGTATTTTATTTTGGGGCAATTCAGTAGACAGTAAACAAATATTCCTCATACAACAGAAGGTTATAAGAATTATTTCCAACACCCATAGGAGAGGAGACACTCATGCAAAGATCTTTTCAGAAGATTAAACATATTAACCTTACCCAGTATATATATATTCTCGATTCTAAAATTCTTTATATGCAATCGATCCTTATTCACAACAAACAAAGAAATTCATGGAATAAATACTAGACAGAAGAGTAATATCCATCGTCCCAGTGCAAAACTTTCTTGCTTCCAGAAAGGTGTATATTGTGAAACCATAAAAATATTTAATGCCCTTCCTAATAACCTTTAGGGAAAAGTTGACAATTTCAATGCTTTTAAAACAGCTGCTAAAGAGTACCTATGCTCAAAATCATTTTATTCTGTACAAGATTATCTGAATGACGAATTATCCTATTAATTCCTATGTAGCTCAGTTTATTCTATATGTGAATTACAAACTACGCTGTAAATATCTATGTAACTTTGTTGCTTATTTAGCCTTATAAATAGTTTCTAGCTGATTTTATTCTGTATAAGATTATTTAAATGGCAAATTATCCTGTTAATGCTTATATAGTTTTGTAAGTAGTTTCTAACTCATTTTATTGTGTACAAGATTATTTAAATGACAAATTATTCCTGTTAATGCTTATGTAGCTTTACATGTAGTTTCTAACTCATTTTATTCTGTATAAGATTATTTAAATGACAAATTATTTCTGTTAATGCTTATGTAGTTTACAAGTAGTTTCTAACTCATTTTGTTCTGTGTAAGATTATTCAAATGACAAATTATTCCTGTTAATGCTTATGTAGCTTTGTAAGTAGTTTCTAACTCATTTTATTCTGTATAAGATTATTTAAATGACAAATTATTCGAGTTAATGCTTATGTAACTTTGTAAGTAATTTTTAACTCATTTTATTCTGTATAAGGTAATCTAAATGACAAATCATCCTGTGAAAGCTTATGTAACTCTGTAAGTGATCTCTAGATGAATTATTATTATTATTGTTATGGTTATGGTTATGGTTGTTGTTATTGTTGTTGTTATTGTTATTATTGTTATTGTTGTTATTGTTGTTATTGTTATTATTGTTATTATTGTTATTATTATTATTATTATTATTATTATTATTATTATTATTATTATTATTATTATTGTTATTGTTATTGTTATTGTTATTGTTATTGTTATTGTTATTGTTATTGTTATTGTTATTCTTATTGTTATTGTTATTATTGTTATTATTGTTATTATTATTATTATTATTATTATTATTATTATTATTATTATTATTATTATTATTATTATTGTTATTGTTATTGTTATTGTTATTGTTATTGTTATTGTTATTGTTATTATTATTATTATTATTATTATTATTATTATTATTATTATTATTATTATTATTATTATTATTATTATTATTATTATTATTATTATTATTATTATTATTATTATTATTATTAATTGTTATTATTGTTATTCTTATTGTTATTATTGTTATTGTTATTATTATTATTATTATTATTATTATTATTATTATTATTATTATTATTATTATTATTATTATTATTATTATTATTACTGTTATTACTATTACTACTGTTATTACTATTACTACTATTATTATTACTATTATTACTATTATTATTGTTATTGTTGTTGTTATTGTTGTTATTGTTGCTATTGTTGTTATTGTTGCTATTGTTATTATTATATTTATTATCATCATCATCATCATTATTATTATATTACAACTAAACAGTAGAATATGGCTGTAAATGCCTAGTGTAAATCTAACACAAAATTCAATTCTTATCTGACAAATTTCAGGTAAGCTTTGATTGTGTTTCCATTATCCCCTTTGCTGTTGTTTGTTTGTTTCTTTTTTGTTCCTGTATATAATGAGTTTTTATGTGCTCATTCTGTATATTTATTGACAATGTTTTGTACATCACAATTGACATGTTCAATGTTCACCAGCCTCCATGGCTACTTGTGAACTCGCTGAACGCAATCTAATGTAATCTAGTCTAATCTGGCAACCGCACGAGGGTAGAAAAGGATGGGGCTGATGACAACTTGTATGCGCTAGATGGAGACAGATATATCCCATTTAACCAAGGCCATCTTTATCTAACAGGCCTGTATACGGGAAGAGATTACGTTAATGACGTCATCACAGGAGGCTTATGTTTATCACCTATTTGTTTATTACAGGAATGCAACACATCAGTATGTGGTTGGAATGCTAAGAAGTTGCTTGTGCCTTACAACGTGTCAGTAAACAATTAAGTGAGTGAAAAATTAAATTACAAAGTGGTGTAGTTTTCAATACAAAATGCCTAGGAAGTGTTGTGTGCCAGGTTATACCTCAAACTATAAAACAAGTGTAGAAAAGTATGTTACAGTGTTTTTGTTTCCAAAGAATACATACAGGAGAGACCAGTGGGTACGTGCTATTCACAGGGATAATTATGAACCAGGTGTGGTATGTATTAAGCATTTTTCTGAACAGCACATAGTGAAGGAATTTACTGCTACGCGAAGTGATGGAAGCGTTTTGTAGCACCCAGAACAACTCCTAAACTTGCTGAAAATCCATAGCATTTTGTAAATGACTCGAAGATGAAAAAATTGTTGATTTTCAGAGCTTTAAAAATAGAATTAGCGACATGAAATTAGAGGGATTCACCGTCATCATAAAAGAAAACGATGTAATTTTTGTGAAAATTGATACTGAAGAAATTCCTAAAATTGTAGCAGCATTAAAAATTAATTCCAATTTTATTATTTAGGTTCTATAGGGTAAAATTGTAATACCCAATAGTAAGTTTAAATGGATTCTCGGTAAACAAATGGTATTGGATAAATGGTCTAAATTTGATGCTCTTTTGGTTCACAATAGCAACTGAACAAACAGAACATAAACTACTTCAGGCTGCCAACATCTTAAAGGAATGTTGGGAGCACATGAATGAAGATTCCACAGAATATCTAAAAACTAAATTCCTAGAAGACCAGGTAAAATTGGTCAGTCAAAAGTAAATTAAAAATACTCCCCCAGCAGCTTACAGGCAGTTACATGATTCCAATGTTCTTTCTTTACCCCATCCTGATTACCTCAGACAACTTTCTCAACCCCTTAGTCCTGTTAGAAACTCTTGCATTTAAAATATTTATCAGAGAAGGTGAAAATGCTTGGTGATCACGAAAAAGTAGTAAATTTGTTTAGACATATGAACAAGAATTTCTTAAAGTAGAAAACCAGAGAAACTTAATTCTACATTTAGGTGCTGAGACGTGTGACATTAATAATATCAGTGCTAACTGTAATGCTAGTGATTGCGAGTTAACGTTCTGCTATTTTGACAAGGAAAATAATAAAAGTAATAACCAACATCCTCTTGAAAAACTACTGCATTATTAAACAACACAGTTTGGTATTATCTACAGGAAAAAGAAAAAAAGAAAGAAAGAAACTGGAAATATATTCACATTGAAAAGATAAGAAGCATGCTCTGCCATTAACAACCATGCAAAGCATGTTTTCCACTAACATACTAACACACATTAACTTTTAACACAAAATATGAAAATATAAATGAATGCACACTTTTTCCAGCACAGAAATGCTGTAAAACATGTGTTTATTCCGTATGAATTGCTTGGAACGTCAGCCTCGCATTGTGACATCACGAATCGCATATTCAGGCCTGTTACTTAGAGATGGCCTTGATTTAACTCCATACTGTCATCTAAGAGTGGGACAAGGTATAGTATGGTGCATTGTCAACCTGGTGTGCACCAGAAGTCAGAGCTGTTTTGGCTTATTGTAATGCACTTTAATGCTTTGACATCACCTGTCCAAAACTGATTCTGGGATGTATGCTAGAGACGCTGGTGCTCCTGCCCTTTTCTGCCTGCATTATCCGCAGTTGTGTTGGGCAGCAGCCATAAATCCCAATGTGGGAGTCTTTGCAGTTGGCACATTTTTTAACATCTCTGTGGTTAGGGCAGTCTTTCACGAGATGCTTGCCTTCACATCGCAGACAGGTACTATCTCGCTCACAGCATGGCTCGAGTGGTGGAAGCCCAAAGAATTGTAGCACTGACCTGGCCCCTCTCTCCCATGTTGTGGCTCAACTGTGACATGGGTACTGTAGAGGTAGGTTACCTCGTCAATTTTGGGTATTTCCTCCCCTTGTTTCTCCATTATTACCAGGAACAGAGGCATCGGGACTTTAGTAGGTGCTTTGCCCTCAGTCCTCATGGTCTTGGTCATTTGGACCACAATCCTCAGCTGGATTCCGTGTTCCTCCGCAAGGCCCACATAGATATCCTCTGGATCGGCTTCAGATGAAGTCCCCTTATGACTCTGCGGATTAGGTGAGGTTGCTTCAGTGAGTAGGTGTGAAAAGTTGGATTTCACAACTTCACAGGACCTCCCTTGTGGCCACGTGGTTGTCCGAGGTGGGGGTCCTGATTACAACCCTACTGGGAACTGGGTCATCTGGAAAGTTCTTTTGAGCTTTGCCCTAAGTTCCCTCATGACTTTGACATGATTGGAAAATGGGTCCAACACAATTGGCAGGATTTTGCCCGCTTTTGTGGTGAATGGCTCAAGGTTTGGTCTTTTGCTGCAGGGTTAGGGGAAACACCTTCCCTTGACCTTGCACTGGAGGGCCTTTTCCCCCTCTTCTCCACCACAGTAAAATTAGTGTCATCGTTACTGCTCTCTGGTAGTATCACAGATACAGGGGCTACAGGAGTGGCTGATGAACTGGACGCTGTAATGGGGACAGCTGTCCCTAAGATTAAAAGGCTGGGCACCTTTCTAGGCTTGTGGATGCTGCTCTTTGAGAGGGTGAAAGCTTTTGCTTGACAATATTCACCCATGGGCTGGATGAATGGCTAGGGCTAGGGGTTGTGTTTGAGGGATCTCGTCAGATCTTACCTAGTGGCTGGTACTCGGTTTGTCAATGTCTTTTGCAGGTGCCATGTGACACCCCACAGATGGCTGGATGCTTTTCGTCATACCTATTGGAGCGAACCCCGGGTGCAGACCTGAGTCCAGACGCTTGACTGTGACCTGTGGGTCTGCGGTCTCATCTGTCTGTCAGTCATTACCAAGTACTGGTGTCTTCTGTTGTCAGCTGGTTGAGGAGACTCCAACTCCTGGTTAGGGAGCACTGGAAGGGCCCAATGAGCTTCCTCCAGGAAGTAGGCTAGAAGGGGCCAATGCCCACTGCCATCTTCCTTTTACCGCTAGCACAGGATCACTTTGAGGCTGGGGGCTTCGGCTTTTCTTGCCAAACAGAGACAAGGCTATCAGGGGCCAATGCCCACTGCAGGTCTCCAGTAGGGGAGATATAGAGGCACTGCTCAGCTGCTCCACCACTGCCACTGCTGCTGCCACTATTGCTTCTACCTGTTGAGGCTGCTCCAATGATATTGTTCCACCAGGATACAATGTTTACTACTGGATGCTCAGTATAAGAATGTGATGATGATAAGAATGCTCATGGAGCTTTTTGGTTTCATGGGCTTTATACTCCTAGGCTGGGTGGGTGGAGCTGGCTCCCAGTTGGTCCATTCTTTGTTGATCGGTTCAGCTGCTGCATGGGCTGGGCTAAAGTGACAGCTGCTTTCATTGGCTATGATTGGTATCGGTGTCCATAGCCACTCTATCATTCTGTTCATCAAACTCTTGGTTCCTCTGAAAGTTAAATATGTGATATATTCCAGAAAGAAGCCCCTGTCAACACCAAAGCAAACTGACACAAAAAAAGGAATAAGACATTTCTGCTATACATATAAGGTATTACTGACTGCATTGGGAAAGTTCTCAAACAACACAATCTAATGACCTAGCTGTCAATGGGCCCTTAAAGCCCTAAACCCAAACAACACAACATTCACGCCATCTACAAACCCACACAAAAAATGCAGAACATGCTACATTCATTGAAGGATCCAAAAGAACCACTCTCCTCTACTAGTGTTTACAAAATTCCATGGTTGTGTGGCTCTGTGTATATAGAGACTTCTCGCCTGATAAACACATGCATTACAGAACATAAGCAGTGCTGCCATCTGGGACAAACAGAAAATTCTGCTGCCACAGAACATACTTTACTAGCACCAGGGGAACATATTATACAATACTCAGACACAGCCAATATTCATTATTACACTTGTTTATGTCATGAAGCCATGGAGATTTACAAAGACAACTTTAACAGGAGGGAAGAAACCAAACACCTAAATAAAGCTTGGTATCCAGCATTAACCAAAGCACTCAATAAACCCAATCAGAGACAAATCCAAGACCAGTGCTCTTTTTATAAAAAAAAGTTTAGGGGAACTCTTGGACTTATTTACTTTAAAGTCTAAGTAGCCTGTGTTACGCAAGAAACTAAGTAAGCTGAGCAGATAACATTACCGAGTGTAATGATGACATAAATAGGCCAGATTTCAATATCAACTGTTTGCTGCTATCTCCAACTTGTCGCTGGAGCTCCAATCATCTAAATAATAATAACAATTAAATTAATTAATTATTTTGTTGTTTAACGATGCTGCCAATTGCCAGAATCATATCAGTGTTGCCGATGTGCTGGAATTTCATCCTGCAGTTCTTTTACATGCCAGTAAATCTACTGACATGGAGCTGTCGTTTTTAAGCACACTTAAAAACCATCGGTCTGGGCTGGGTTTGAACCTGCAACATTAGGATCAGTAGGCCAGCATCTAGCCAACTGAGCCACCCAGACCAACATAAATAAACCAATAGGGGG
The DNA here is from genome assembly GCA_030765045.1 of Tenodera sinensis. Taxonomy (NCBI): domain Eukaryota; kingdom Metazoa; phylum Arthropoda; class Insecta; order Mantodea; family Mantidae; genus Tenodera; species Tenodera sinensis. The sequence goes on along the minus strand of CM060964.1, from coordinate 99,637,021 downwards.
CATCAATGATATCTTTTCAGATTCTACCTTTAAACTATATTGAATTAAAAGTACCTTATCACAGCAGCTGCCACAGAGGCATCATTTCATCTTTGGTCCAGACATCACACTGTCTCTCCTTGCTCTTCAGGTCCGCTGCAATTTGTCAACCTTTCATAATACAAAAGTTCACATAAACTGCTAGTTTAAATAGTTGGAGAGGAGACCCAACCAATTTAATAAACATTAAATTGCTGACTATAGAAGAGTGTAATGAAGCTCTAGTAGGAGTGACGATCAGATTCATTTGGAAAAATCCCCATTCACATTTACTGGTAGAAATTGGAACACACTTCAATACATTCACAAGAGGAAATAGAGACTCTGGCATTTTCTTGTCGATAAAATAATCTCTGAAACTCCTCAGAATTTCTCTTTGAGGCAGTTCAAAACGTTTACATAAAGATTTGATTTCATGTTCACCATATGTAATCCCAGGATTATTTGGCCAAGTTGAGCTGTCTAATACTTGGACACACTAAAAAATTCCTGTGTCCGCTGCCTGTAGAAGCTGGCTCCATCCTTCCTTTCAATGATTCATAAAATTTGAAGGGCTAAGACAGTTTTCTTTTTTGATCCACTATCTAGAACAGTATCTCTAAAGCTCAATTGTTCTTGTGCTTCAAGTGCTTCACTATATTGAGGTCCACTCTTCATTTTCCGCTCTTCAAAGACTAATGGTTGGTTTTTAATCTTTTGATCTGCTGAATACAATATCATATCTCATGATTGCATCTCAAGGTTTAATTCTGACTATTCCTGAAGAACATCACACATCAATCCAAGATCAAGAATGAAATCAACTTTTGTAATGTGCTTTAACAAGCCCTCATATAGTTCTTTCAGTAGAGTTTCTGTTTTCATCACCTTTAGCAGCAGTGAAGTGAACAATAAAAGCTTGAAAATTGTTCCAAACAGGTGATACAGTTCTGAAATTTGAGGCTACCCATCTGTTGCCTAAAATTCTACTTACCTTCAATAGCTGTTCCAAGCTATTCAACATGCTGTCTCAGCTCTCATACATTCTTTGCTGACTGATGGTACAGTGAGTACACTTTATCTAAAAAAGACTTTAAGTGATTTACTTGAGGTGGGAAATCTTTTTATCACATCCCCAACCAACAGCTCAAGTCTATGGTTCACACAGTGCCAGACTAAAATCTGTAAGAAATTCTTTTTCAGTAGTGCTACAATACCTTCATTACTGCAGCTCCATCTGCTGTAATTGCAATGAGATTTTCTCATAGAAAATTATCAGAAAAGCCATGGGCATTTAAAAATTTTAACAATGTACTGCATACACCTTCAGCAGTCACTTCATGCAGCTCAACTATATCCACAAAAAGATTTGTAGGCTCATTCATTTCAGGGAAATGAATGTAAATTATTAAAGATGTTAGTTGACTAATCGTCATACTTTCATCAATCATTAATGATATTTTGCATCTGGAGTCAATTATTTTATTTAGAACAGTCTTTCTCATCTCTGATGCAATATGATTAATAATGTTTGTGCAAGCATTTCCAGAGCATAAAATGCGGCCCATGTTTACTCCATTTAGTTCTTAAAGTTCAATTTCAGACTGAAAATCATTAAAAGCCTGGCTCTTTTTAGCAACTTTGTATGCTGTACGGAACACATTTGCAGTAACTTCTTTTTCATTTTTGAAGGCTCTCGTGCAAGCATTTCCTAAAGTATTTTCTTTGGAGTTACATAAAATCTTAGCTGCAGCTTGATGAGCAGAACTTTCATGTTTCAATATTTTCTTTCTCAGAGAGATCATCTCGTTTTTCTTTGCATCCCATAAGATGACACAGAAATTGTAGCCCATGTCCATACAATATTCATCCCTTGTATGTTTCTGTCTGGCCCTTGTTTCCCAACTTCTCCACATATTCTGCAACCAAGTTTCTCGGTTTTAATCAATAATCAATCATGTTTTGCACAAAATGCATTTTTTTTATCTAAAGAGCAACAATCAGGGATCTGATCTAATTTTTCATCGCACACGCATTCACTCAAGGTTTCATCAGCATCACACACGCTTTCACTGCTTTCGTTTTTGTCTGCACTATTACCCACCATCATCGAACTTCCAGTATTACAATTTGAAATGCATTCATCGTTGCTCCGTTTAATTTTCTTGGATGCTGGAGACCACGTAAAATAGTTATTTTTCGACTCATTGCATCTTCTGACTTGAAAAACCACGTGCACACTGTATAATACACCAAGCATGGATAAGTCGCTAAGCATAAACAAGAAATAACTTATCACTTCTACCACTGCAAGGATTTGGACTATACCCATGAACACAGAACAGATCGGCTCAGATCTTGATTCTTTGCTCAGATCACATACACATGAATTAACCAATAGTAAACAAGAAGCTGGCTGAGAATATAGATAGCAAAGTGGTTGTTCTTGTTATGCATTCATTTTTGACGCTTGCAAAGAGATTTTAACACTACTATAACCTCTTTAAATGGAAACCAACCCAACAAAATTATTAATAAAATCAATCAGTAGCTCTGAAATCACATTTTCTACTTTTTAATCAGGAAAATAAATGGTTTTTAAATGTTGTTTTCAGCAAATGTTTAAGGGAACGTGTCCCCCAGTGTTCCCCCAGAAAAAGAGCACTGTCCAAGACCATATGCCATCAACAATCTCAGTCACACTAAATACTGACACCAACACCAATCATAGCCACTGAAAGTAGCCCCTACTTTAGCCCTGTCCATGCCACAGCTGAACCAATTAACAAAGAATGGAGGAAAAGTGAGCCAGCTCTGCCCACCCTGGCTAGGTGTATAAAGCCTGTGATACCAAAAGGCTTCATGGGCTCTATGTAGTGATGCCTGTTATCTTGTTATTGTATACTGTCATCTGTGATATATCCAATTGAATGACTAAAAACAGTGAATTTGTTCATTTCAAGCTGTAGGATTAGTACATCAAGTCATTTTTAAAAATCTGATATATTGCACTCACATGACTTTCTCTACTCTTGTACTAACCATTCCTACAAACTCTTATTCCTATATCTTCTTTGTGTTAGTTGAGATAAACATTAGCAGAAATTGCCTTATTGCTTATTTCCTTGTAGGTGCAAGGGGAATATGGGAATACAGTAAGTTTTAAGCAATAGTCAAATCTTTTAAAGTTTTGAGATGCCATTCTCTTTGCATGGCTAAGATATACCAAATGAATAAGGATCTTCCACTTGAGAGTTTAAGTGTTCCAAAACTCACACAGATAACAAGGAATATCTCCAAAAGAGTTCCCTCTACAAAAAAAATGTTTTTGGACGTAAACTGTGTGTTTTAGCAAGATCTACATCTTTTGTATAGTAAGATTTGGTCTATATCTTATTCTTTGCCATTTATGCAAAAGTGATCCAAAGTAAACAGGACTATATAGGCTATAGCTAGAAAATTTAAAATATACATTTCATTTGCCATAAAAATATCTCAAACATATGACAGTTTAATTATAATCATTAGAGCCATTTTCGAGAAAATCAAAATTTTCCATGTAAAGGGCAGTTTAGGGTGGAGGAATTTTCCTCAAAATCTTCATATTGTATCCTTAAAAGATATTATGCTTAAACACCAACTTTGGTTTTTAACTGACTTTTCATTTTTGAGTTATTCTTTACACACACACACACACACACACACACACACACACACACACACACACACACACACACACACACACACACACACACACACACACACACACGCACACGCACATGCACACGCACACGCGCATGCACGCACACACACACATACACACATGGACCTTTTTCTAAAAATCCTTTTCTTTGGGGTTTAGGGGCCTTAAAACATATATTTCCAGTGAAATCTCGACATTGAATTTTTGGGTGGAGTACAATACTTACTCTACATACTAAACTCAGTAGAGAAAGTAAAAATAGGAAAACTAAATCCCTACTGCAGAAGATAAGAAGCAAAAATAAAGTTAATTATCCTGCAGTAAATAATTCAGACTTATTATTTATGTAACTGTGATGCAAATAAAATTAATATAATGCCTGCACAGGTCATAATTTTAACTTTGCTACTTTTGTTTACTGTTATTTTCAGCCATAACAGGGAAATATTAGAACATAAAGAAAAGTCAAAATCTTTTACAAAACATTCAGAAAGATTGTCATTAGTGTAGTACTTCCTATTAATGGGAGTAAAATTGTCAATTAAAATGTGATGCCTTGTTTCTTAATGCTATTCAGATAAATTTTGGTCCTGTTGCTTCAAAATGTGCTTATTATAAAACAGTTTTTATTAAAAATAAAATAAAAAACATAAAAGAAATAAAACATGTTTCTAAGATAACTGTATATAGCAGAATAAGCTTTGTACTAAATTTAAGTAAGACCAGCTTAAAAAAATTCTTGAAAGTTCAAGGTACATCAGTTTTTACTCTCTCCTGAAGAATGTTTGTTATAAACTTAAGTCATTTTTACACAGTGTTTCTCATTTCCACAATTTGGTATCACAAACAAGTTATGAAAACATACCTGAAAGAATTGACTTCGGTCCAGAAAATCAGTTATGTATGAACCTAAGGGCTTTAAAGTGGGATATGAAAAGACATGCCAATTTTCTGGCACTTTTCCATCACAAAGAGAATCAGCCATTTGTTCCATTTCTGGAGACAGAATTAACAAGCCCTTTATAGCATCCTGTAATGACTGTAAGGATGACCTTATTACTCTGAGTAAGAGAGTGAGTTGCTGAACTTCCTGAACAAACACCATGTTCATTGGTTCTTCATGTCTAATGGGATATTTCATCTTCACAAGCTCAGTGTTCAACTCAGCAGGAAGCTGTAAAATAGAAGCAGTTTTATTAAAGTAAAAGCCTATGAACTGGTTATCGCAATATGCTACATTCACATGACTTTCTCTAATTCTTCAAAATATTCTTATTATTCTATCTACTGCTTATTAATCTAGATTCTAATTTCATTCCAAATGAAAAGGACTTCAGACACAACTTCCAGGAAATTCAAGTTATATGTTTAGAAAATCAATGTTTTTGATGAGTTTTCCATGTAAAGCAGGCCCTGGCAGGTACACTATTTTAGAGCGGTGGGTGGTAGATGGCACCAAGAGCTTGCTTGCCGAGCAGCAATCAGTCACATAACAGCAGTGGATAGCAGTGGGGGTTCAATGTTTGACACAACAATACATGTATATCATTCTTGGTGAAAATCTTAATGCTGTGCTTAGAATCAAGACAGCACAAAATATCTATCCAAATATTCATAGGCTGATGAACAGAAAACTAATCAACAAAAAATAAAGAATTTAATATTAAGTTGAGTTTAATTTTCTTGTATTTTATAATTTATATAAGTTACTTATTCATAGTTTCTCTCAGTTAGACCTTTAACTGTTCTAATTGTATTATGTCTTGGGTTTCTATGTTATGAAACATCATTTTGTTCTTGTTACATCTAAGACTTCATCAGTTAAATGTAGAACAGCCATTTCTGTTTTATGTTTTGCTGATTAAGTTGCTGTACATTGGGTATAAATTAATTAAATTCATCAAGTAGAGCAAAAGAGCAAAAGTATTATGCTGCAAGTGTAACACAGAACTATGTGTTGAACATTGCCTGACAAATTAGAATAAATATATGTATAATTACATACACACAAATACTTAGTAATGTTATAATTATAGAATATTGCATCACTATTAATAGACTTTCAGGTTAATTTGACCTGCTGTATGGTTAGTTGTCATCAATAAAGCACGCCACTGACATAACTGGAGAGCTGCGCTGAGGCTCTAAGCTAGCAGCAAGTGAAGTGGGGGAATTTTATTTAAAATTTTCATGTCGCATCCTTGGAAGATAAACTTAAAAACCAAGTTTTCTACGAACCAACCTTTCATTTTTCGGTTTTGTTGTACTCACACACACACACACAAGCACACACACACGCATGCATGCACACACACCTGCATGCACACACCCAAACACAGCCACACACCTATATATTTGTACATTTAAATTCATTTGTAATGAGATGTCAGTTACCTAATGGATTATAGTACAATAAAGCCATGTGTAACAACAACAATTTTTTATAAAAGTTTCCATATGTCTGTGTGTGTGCCTGTGCACAGCGTAACTTAAAACAAAATGTCACATAGGCACCAAACCTGGTATTGAAGTCCACCATCTTCCAAAAAAGTGACATGAAAATTTTCAGAGAAATTTCCTTACTCTAAACTACCCTTTATATGGAAAACATTTAGATATTTTTTATCTCCCCAAAAGTGACAAATAATTTTTATTAAATTATTTAAAGTATTTATATGACAAATAAAATGTATATACAGAATGTTCTGGGAATAGCCTGTGAAGTTCTCTTCATTCAAAAGGAGTTTTATATAATTTCATGCAATTATAAGACATAAGGCATATAAAACATAGATTTATTTAAAACATACAGTTCATTTACTTCATATATACTTTTGTGTGGCATCACCCATTTCAGAGATCTGGTATTATTGCAGTGACAGCATTCAGGTGAAGCTAGTGAAGCTCCAGTTCACCAGTTTTAGTTGTATTAAATACGATATAGATGTTTAATTTGTTGTATGCTTAAATATGCAATCATTCAGAAATATATCTGTGAGGGTAAAAGGAGGGATGAAAGCTACCAACTACCTGCCTTCTCTCTTGTGCTTTAGCCTTGAAGAGGGTGCTTACTTTATGGGACAAAAGGTGCAGCTATTTATATCAGCCGATATATAGCTGCATGTTTATATCTGGTTGCTGTGACAACAAAGCAGAGTATGAGGTTCCACATATAGCTAAATAGACCTGCTGTGAGGGTAAAGTGCAGCTACCCGGTTCAGGGATTTAGCAAACCTCTGCCCCTTGTAGAGGCTAGTCTATTGGTTTAGTGCCTTCGTGAGAGGCAAGCTAACTTACCTCCTCTCTTATTCTTGTAATTAACTAAACAGTATAGAAATTCTGTTCAGGTAAAGTGGTTCTGTTACGCATTTTACTGAAGTAAGTTTTGCTACAACTTCTGCTTTGTTTAGTTAAGTTAGAGGAGAAATGAATCCACAAAATGATATTGTGTGCAGTATATTACACACACCATTTTTGCATGTGACAGAAATGTTGTGCCATTAACAAGAAGACCAACCCCTATTCTTAATTTATTGGCACAAAAAGTGGAACAAAAAGGTGTGAAATGTTACAAAAAACATTTTAAAGGTTCGCGGTACAGTGAATATGAGTGGCTGTGCTGTAGTTATATGGAAAAACTATTTTGTTGGCCTTGCCTATTACTTGGTATAAAAAAGACAGGTTGGAACAGTGCTGGAATAGAAAGGACAGAAAAATCAACTTAATATATTTGAAATAGGTATGTTGTATGTGATTTTTATGTGATAAGAGCATCACCTATAGTTCAGGTCATGAGCTGCCACTGTATTATTGGTTTAAATTTTTCAATAGTTTGTCATTTTTTAAAGTGTTGTAATATTCAGTTGTTTCTTGTGATGTCCTGAAAAGAGGATGAAATTTAAAGGCCACCACATAGTGACATTTGACTATCAATTCTACTTTCTGTATGCCCCTTGTATATATAAATATGTAATGTAACTATTTCTGCAAAGATTTAATTGGAAAAAAAGTTTTCATAGCAATAGCTTGTAGTAGCTACATAAAAATAAATTGTAATGAGTAGAGGAATTCATGTCAAATTAACACATCAGACATTTTTTTCTTTAAATACACAGTTAAAATTCACAGAAATGGTGTTTTCAGCTTATTAAAACTATCAGGATCTACCGGTCAATTTGACTGGTTAACAACCTATAAGTGGGTACACTTCAGATACTACTGAATCCAGTGAAATGAAATTTTATCAATTCTCATGAAATTAATATCTATACACTCCTTAAAAGATGTACTCTTGCAATAAACCCAATTATAAATGCTTTAATTCTTCTTTGCTACCTTTAAGGACCAGAGCTGGGCAATATGACTGGTAACATCTTTCCTACTTCTAAAATGTTAAAAAAAATATTTTAATAGTTGCTCTGCAAACAAAAATTAGTAATATATTGTTATTTCAAATTAATTAAAGAATCATTTACTCTTAATTATCAAAGTATAATGTTTCAGTAACATGTGTAGACCTTTAACACCTATGCTACGTTAGTTTGTTTATGATATTTTGTTTTTCCTATACTAACATTGGATGGAGACATTTGAAAGATGACAAAATATTGTGTTTCTTTGAATATTTGTCCAATATTTAATCAGATGGGGAGGATTTTTTTCAGTTTGTGTGAAGAAGATGAATTTGTTATTGACAGAGAGAATGGTGATTGTGATTGAATCCCTTTATAACAAGACGAAGATGTCATGGGAGTAAACTACATTACAAGACTATAATTGACTCTAAAATGATGATTGAGAATAAAGATGTGATAAAACCATGATTAACAGAATGAACAGTGAAGGATAGTAGTTTATGGTATTAATCTTGATGAAAATAATCTTGTTACATACTTTTTGGTAGTGTTTCTAATTTAAATAGTTTCTTTAATTATGTCAAAATAATATTTATATTTTCATGAATGTAAAAACATTAAACAGAAACTATTAATCCTAAAAATGAAGATTAAAAGTAAGTACAACCTAAACAAATTAAAATAAATTATTAAGGAATTATATACTGATAAAAAATACCAGTGCTGAACTTAAGTAGTACTAATCTCCTGGTCCTCCTAATGTTATGATTAATCCCTGTTTCTGATATTTTAGTTTCAACAGTTCTGTGAGCTTAGTGATGAATTATATATTATTTGTTCACATCTGTGTGCATGTGTATATGGGTGTGTATGGGTGTATATGTGTATGGCTGTGTGTGTGTTTTTTTTTTAATTAACGTTCTCCAACATTGTGTCATATCGGACGAATGAATGAAATGAAATGGGTGAAATGATGCTCAAATGAGCCCGAGGTCCATGGAGCTTTAAGTTACCCGACATTCGTCTTCTCAGGGTAGGGAAAACCTCGGGAAAAAGCCTTACCCGGATAACTTACCCTAAGCGAGATTCGAACTCGCGACCTCTTGAACGTGAGGCAGACACGCTAACCATCAAGCTACAGAGGCGGGCGTGTGTGTGTGTGTGTGTGTGAGAGAGAGAGAGAAAGAGAAAGAGAGAGAGAGGGTGAGATGCACAAAACATATCATGAGTAACCTTGAGAACAATTCAAAGATCATCATCCTTGCATTTTAATATGGACATTATGGGTTGGAGTTATTTTTGTTCATGCCTGCTCTGCATGTTTAAAGGTAAAGAACCTGTATCAGATGTGAAAAGCTTTTCATTAATGCCCAACTTATTGTTCTTTTTAAATTAAAAAAAAACGTATATAATGCATTGTTTCAGCATACAGTATGCTGCTCGCCTCGGTAGCGTGATGGTTAGCGTGTCTGCCTCACGTTCAAGAGGTCACGAGTTCGAATCTCGCTTAGGGTAAGTTATCCGGGTAAGGTTTTTTCCCGAGGTTTTCCCTACCCTGAGAAGACAAATGTCGGGTAACTTAAAGCTCCATGGACCTCGGGCTCATTTGAGCATCATTTCACCCATTTCATTTCATTCATTCGTCCGAGATGACACAATGTTGGAGGACGTTAATTAAATAAAAAAAAAAAAAAAAAAAAAAAAATACAGTGTGCCAACAATATATTTTTTTTGCCTTTTTATTCATCCAGTATCCCAAAATCACCCAGTCTAGAAATAGACTGTTGGGTATTAACAGTATCAAAACATACTGTAATGCTAAACGAATACATTTTTGTCAAGTTCATGTATTTATTATTGAACTTTATTTCTGAAGGCAACTACAGACTGTTAAAGCCAAACCACATATTAAGTGAAACATTTGGAGTGGTAATAGCGTTTTATTAACTGTGATAAGGTTCAAAACATCTGTGGCAGTGTTACATCACACTTTTTGCAGAATCTCAAGTGGCATGCAATCCTCCAAACTTGTTTTCATTTCTTCCCATTTTTCATTTGAAGCATGGTAATTTTCTGGAATTTCTGTGTAGTTGGAAGCCCATTTTTTGTATCCTGTTAGTTGGTTGCAAAGTCTTCTTTTGTTTTCCTTTTTTTTTCTTTGAGTTGACTTTTCAAGCCTAGAGTCATTTGTTTCCTTATGTCATTCTTTTCAGTGGCAGTGAAATGTACTTCAACTGGGCTGGGAATATCATTCACATTTATTATACTTGTAATGCTTCATCTTCATCAGTAGCCATTCATCAGTCAGGCTGTCTTGATCAGGAGGAAGAATTACATCAATTATATCACAATCATCATGAGTTTCATTGGAAAAGTTACCATCACTTACAATATTCAGTGTAATTCCTTTGAATATAATATCAAAATTATTGCATACAATATCTCTGAATGTAATCTAAAAACAATGAAAAGCAAAAAATAAATAACTAACAGACTTATTTATTATAGTTTGCATTTTTTAGTGCAGAATTGTAAAACTATCCCCAAAAATAATAACTATAAGACATATGTACTTTAGAGATATCTGTACTTACACATTATCCTCACTTCAAAGAACACCATATAGAACACTGTTAAACAGCAGTTCTCTCTGTTTCAAATATAAAAACTGTAGAAGACAAATAATGCATGTGGCAGATGCTTGCATACTATTACATAAGTAACAATGTCACTAGCTGGTGTGTCATGTGAGGGTTTCTGTGTGCTGACAAGAGATAACACATGTGCACAGTAGTCTATAAATAGATCACTTGTTTTTAGGCTCATATTTTCAACATTAAAATTGCTTACAGTGACAAGTTCTTTGTGTGATGCCATAATATGAACCTTTATTTACAGTTTATTGTATTACTGAAGGTTAGGAACAAGGAAAAGAATAATAATATGCTTTCATAGGCACTGCAGTTTTTTGTACCATATTATTGTAAATTAGTAAACTACACAATATTCTAGTTTTTAAGAAACAATAATATGTTCACATAATTAGATAACATCAATGATGACAAACATGGTCAAAACAACTCTTGAGAATTCATGTAAACTGAATAAGAAAGTAATATCTCTAATGGTCTGTAAATAGACCACTGGGTGTTAATGGATTAAGAGATATAAAGCATAAAGTTTATTAAGATTTAATTCTGAATTTGTGTGAAGCAACAATTCATAGAAGAAGCATTATCATAAACTAGTGGTTGTGGTGGATACTGACTCTATTTGTCAATTGGGTACCACCTATTGGAGTTTCTTACTAATGATGTAATAAGACAGTGGAAAACATTCTAATAACATTTTCAAATCCTACATATACAACAGTTCACCAGATTGAATAGTTCTAAATAGTTAGATGGTTGAAACTGTAATTTGTTAAGAAGAAATTGGTGGAATGAATGGCAGGGTAAACATGAGCATTTCACAATAGAACCTTGTTTTTTTCTACTGCAAAGCCAGTTTTGGCTGCTTGCATAAAACTCTTGTCTCTCTGAGAGAAGATTGGCAATTTAACAATCTTCATCTTATATCAGAGATAGGAATTAAAAATTTAGTATTGATTTTTGTTCATTTCTTTTAAGATGAAGTTTTGTATTACCACATTTATTGCAGAAAAAATGTAGAATGATTTAGTTATAACCGTAACCAACATTAAGAATAAAGAGTTACCTATGCTAAAAGATGTAGTGGATAGACTGTCTAGATTATAAATAAGTATATTAAATACAAATTACCTGAACAAGAATACCAGATATAATATCATGAAGGAAATGTTTACACATTCCTTTTGTTTCCCATCTTTTCTTATTTCCATATATAAAACTACATTTTTCAAAAAGACTTTGTGTATAGTGCTTCTCTCTTGCAATTTCTGCATTTGTATGCAAGCCAAGAACTTGTGAAGAGCTTCTTAGTGGTAGACGCTAAAAAGAAAATTAAAATCTTTATTTTTGTTAGGACTATAGAAATAATTTAAGTAATTGTTTAACTGTTTTCCAGTTATGGTTGTGGCAAAACTTCTCTCTTACTTTGCTACAGTTCATAGTATTTAAAATAACTTTCATTTTCAGAATTATAGCATTTGATGCAACAAAAGGATGGAAAATAACAAATAATAGTACAAAATAATGAAATTCAGCAAGAAAATAAAAATTGAAATTGAATGTTTATTTATGGATGCTCCTTGACTACTATAATTCTCAGTGTCCTATTCTATATTGGGTGTGAAAGACTACTTCATTTTTCTCAGAGTTCTCTTTCAAGCTTGAGGTTCTTTTATGTGCCATATATCTACAGCACGGGACCATCGTCTGTACCTCTCTTTCGAAGGAAGCCATGCTACAGATTTTTACACCTGAAAAAATCCATCACCCTCTACCAGGTTTGAACCCATGACCTCAGGAACCAGAGGATAGGATATTACCCCTAAGCCACAGAGGATGACAGAAAGAAAATAAATGTATCATAATAGATAGTACAAACTGAAATGACTGAAACTATATAATCTGTCAAAATAAATACTTCAGTGAATCTTCAAAGGTGCCATGGAATAGTTATGCGTGTATGGTTATATGCTACCATCAGCTTCAAAATTTGTGTACATTTATACATCTGCCCGCTCCTCATTGTTAATAGGCCATACCACTTTTATCATGGTACTGTACAACTGCCACTGAATACACAAGTGATGTGACAATATACAGGTAAGAAACTTGGTAAAATGAAGTAAAGATGAGGATGATGGTAGTTGTAGTTGTAGTTGTTGTAGTAGTAGTAGTAGTGGTGGTAGTGGTGGTAGTGGTGGTAGTGGTGGTAGTGGTGGTGGTGGTGGTGGTGGCAGTGGTGGTAGTGGTGGTAGTGGTGGTAGTGGTGGTAGTGGTGGTAGTGGTGGTGGTGGTGGTGGCAGTGGTGGTAGTGGTGGTAGTGGTGGTAGTGGTGGTGGTGATGGTGCCAGTGGTGGTAGTGGTGGTAGTGGTGGTGGTGGCGGTGGTGGCGGCGGGAGCGGCGGCGGGGGTGGGAGCGGCAGGGACGGCGGCGGCCGCGGCGGCGTCGGCGGCGGCGGTGGCAGCGGCAGTAGTAGCGGTAGCAGGGGCAGTGGCAGTGGCAGTGGCAGTGGCAGTGGCAGTAGCAGTGGCGGTAGCAGTAGCGGTAGCGGTGGCAGTGGCGGTAGCGGTGGCAGTGGCAGTAGCGGTGGCAGTAGCGGTGGCAGTAGCGGTGGCAGTAGCGGTAGCGGTAGCGGTGGCAGTGGCAGTGGCGGTAGCGGTGGCAGTGGCAGTAGCGGTGGCAGTGGCAGTAGCGGTGGCAGTAGCGGTGGCAGTAGCGGTAGCAGTGGCAGTAGCGGTGGCAGCGGCAGTGGCAGTGGCAGTAGCAGTGGCAGTAGCGGTAGCAGTGGCAGTAGCGGTGGCAGTAGCGGTAGCAGTGGCAGTAGCGGTGGCAGTGGCAGTGGCAGTGGCAGTGGCAGCGGCAGTGGCAGTAGCAGTGGCGGTAGCAGTAGCGGTAGCGGTGGCAGTGGCGGTAGCGGTGGCAGTGGCAGTAGCGGTGGCAGTAGCGGTAGCGGTGGCAGTGGCAGTAGCGGTGGCAGTGGCAGTAGCGGTGGCAGCGGCAGTAGTAGTGGTAGCAGGGGCAGTGGCAGTGGCAGTGGCAGCGGCAGTGGCAGTGGCAGTAGCAGTGGCGGTAGCAGTAGCGGTAGCGGTGGCAGTGGCGGTAGCGGTGGCAGTGGCAGTAGCGGTGGCAGTGGCAGTAGCGGTGGCAGTAGCGGTAGCAGTGGCAGTAGCGGTAGCAGTGGCAGTAGCGGTAGCAGTGGCAGTAGCGGTAGCGGTGGCAGTAGCGGTAGCAGTGGCAGTAGCAGTGGCAGTGGCAGTAGCGGTAGCAGTGGCAGTAGCGGTAGCAGTGGCAGTAGCGTTAGCGGTGGCAGTAGCGGTAGCGGTGGCAGTAGCGGTAGCGGTGGCAGTCGTAGTAGTGGTAGTAATGGTGGTAGTGGTAGTGGTAGTAGTGGTAGTGGTAGTAGTGGTAGTGGTAGTAGTGGTAGTGTTAGTAGTGGTAGTGGTAGTAGTGGTAGTCGTGGTAGTGGTAGTCGTGGTAGTGGTGGTCGTGGTAGTGGTGGTCGTGGTAGTGGTGGTCGTGGTGGTGGTGGTCGTGGTGGTGGTGGTGGTGGTTGATGGTGGTGGTGGTGGCGGTGGCGGCGGCGGTGGCGGCGGTGGCGGAGGTGGTGGCGGTGGAAGCGGTAGCGGCGGCGGTAGCGGCGGCGGCGGTGGCGGCGGTGGAAGCGGTAGCGGCGGCGGCAGTGGCGGTGGCAGTGGCAGTGGCAGTGGCAGTGGCAGTGGCAGTGGTAGTGGCAGTAGTAGTAGTACGAGGGGTGTTCAATAAAGACTGGCACTAATATTCATACAACAATGTATTGTAAAAAGTCACTCATACAGACTGTTGCCCCCCTCAGAATACTTCTCCCTCAATACAATGCACTGGTCCCACCTCCTCTGACATTCCTGGAAAACGTGCAGGAAGCCATTCTTTGAGAGCCTGTTCAGGGTTGCCTCTAAAGCTTTCACTGCTTTGGTCTCATTGTCGAACCGACATCCCTTAAGTTCCTTTTTGGCTCTCGGGTTAAGAAAAAAGTCATGGAGCTAGGTCAGCATTATAAGGTGGGAGAGGTATCATGGAGATATGATTTTGTGCCAGGAATTCGATAACTGCATCAGAAACATGTGGCTTGGCATTGTCGTGATGAAGCTTGCACTGCTGAATGAGATTCTTTAGCTTTTTGGGGATGCGATCCTTTACCAATTGCTTCAGAATAGTGAATCTGCAGTGTCTGTAGAGTGTCTTGGAACTGTGAGAATGCAGACTATCCTCTGGTAATCAAAAACAGTAATGACTATGCCCTTATTGGGTGACTTCTGTATTCGTGACAATATTTAGAGGCGATTATCAAATACGTTCACTCTCACAGACTGTCAACAATCAACTGACAGAGCTATCGTTGTGTGATTTTCGGTGATTAGCGACTAGAATATGTAGTTCAATGGTACATGGACAGATGTCGCAATCAGACACTTAATGAAAGGGAAAAAAAATCAGTGCCAGTCTTTATTGAACATCCCTCGTAGTAGTAGCAGTAGTAGTAGTAGTAGTAGTAGTAGTAGTAGTAGTAGTAGTAGTAGTAGTAGTAGTAGTAGTAGTAGTAGTAGTAGTAGTAGTAGTAGTAGTAGTAGTAATAGTAGTAGTAGTAGTAGTAGTAGTAGTAGGAATACTGATGGTAATGATGATGATTATAATAATAATGGTAATCATAGTAATAATAGTAATGGTGATGATTGATTGATGGTGGCGGTGGTGGTGGCGGCAGCGGCTGTGGCAGTGGCATTGGCGGTGGCGGTGGCAGTGGCGGTGGCGGTGGTGGTGGTGATGAAGGTGATAGTGATGGTGATGGTATGCTCAAGCTAAACTAATAATGATAATTTTTTATATAAAGCAACTGTTGTGAAGTCTCAGTAGCTACATAAGCTACACAGGTACCTTAAATATTGATTTCATTATTTGACTTCTGACACAATGCTACCAATTTTTTTCTTATACAAATATGATGATTTAAGCAGTTGTCTCCATGCATGCACTGTCATACAACAACTAGCCAAAGACAATTTAAAAAAGTTATTATTGTTGTTTATTTCAACTGATGGCTTCTTCTGCACATAAATTATTGTTGCAGATATTCTTAAAAACTAATTGCCAAATGTATGCCAGGTATTGATCTGTTGTACATGGGGAGAAGGACCAATGTCAAGTGCAGGCCTGGGCAACTCCTGGAATAGCTTGAGCGACCTTCTTCTTCTTTTTTTTTCTTTTGATTTCTTAAGCATACAGTTATCAGAGTTATCATTGTAAGGCCATCAGCAGGCTGCACTCAGGAAGCACCAGTTGCCCAGCACTGGTCAAGTGCAATTAAATGCTGTTTGTGAGTGAACAGGGGCCAATATTGCCCTTGGTCCTTATTGATAGACTATTTCCAAAGGTTGATGGAGCCGATGTACAGAATTGCCTTTTATTACATTTTCGTTATGAGGTATAACTGACATGGGCTTATGTCATTTAACTTCAGCAGCTCTTGCAAAATTGACCATTTTGATAATGTTGTGCAGCAGGTTGAACTATTTTTTAGGATATGTGAATATTTCAATTTTGGTAAAAATGGACATAGGCCATTTTAAAACCAAGCTACAGAAACTATAATTAAACTTAGAGTTGTTTTCAAAATGTTCATTTAAAAACATTAAAAGCATGCTGTATTTTGAACCAATTACCTTAATATGTTCAATATATGAATCATACTCATACTTTCTTGGCAGGGTAAAGCTCTCTTCATTGGAACTGTAGGATGAATAATGTTGGTCACTAACAACACTTGCATTGATATAATCTTTAATTATACATAATAATGTGCAGTGATCCCATTCATCAGTTATGTGTCCGCCATAGTTACATTCTCCAATTAAATAGGTAATGGCAGAATATGGTATAAAAGAATGCTCATTGATTAGAATCTGAAACATACACATAGTTTAAAAATATACAAAGTTAAACTGAAAAATAACAGAAGATCAAAGATGGTGGTTGTATTAGTGAAAACAGTAACAATGGTAGTAAAAGAACTAAGGAAAATAAGCAGTTATTTTATATTATTCTTTTTAATGCAAAGTTATTTGTAATTCTGTTACTGTCAGGAATATTTTTGCTAAATTAAAAATATGCCACATTATTCTTGTTTACCCAACTTCCCTTAGTGACCATGGAGATATTCTTTCTCTATAAAATTATACACAGAGGAGAAAAATATGATATAAAATACTAATGTTATAGTATACATGAGAAACTTATGTAATGCAAATATCTTGGGTACATACCTGTAGTTGTGCTACAGAAATTTGAAGGTCCGATAAATTAAATTCATATGGAATATTCCAGCCTATCGGACCAAAAGTTTTTCTTTCTTGAACTACCGCATGAAAGAAACTAATGGCATACAGTAGTCTGGAGAACTCCTTTTGCTTTCCTAGACATCCTTCAATGAAAGCAGTATCTGCCAAGGGTTCAGAAAAGTAGGAGCTAAGAATATTCTGCTGTAACCCTGGTGGATGTTCAGTAACTATTTTGATTGCATTTTGCAAAATTGAAAGTGGAAACTGCAATGAAACAAAGATGCACTTGTTGCAGATGTTATCTGCTTTGCTTTTAATACTACATAGTAGTTTTATAGCAATCAACTATTTTTATAACTATTAATTAATTTCAATGATTAGAAAGGAACAAAGAAAGCATAGTTTTCAAGTGGTAGAAAAGTGCCGCCCTTTTTTGTGTACAAAGAGAACCAAATAATCCACAACCAAATATCCGCATAAGAATAATTGGGAGTTTACTGTATAAAACTTACTTGAACTAGTATGTTCTCATTAAACTATTTTTACAATAAGTGGTGAGTAAGTTAACAGATAAATTTTAGTTCTGGTTATGTCTCTGATTCATAAGTTAAAAAGGGTACTGCCTCTTACGTATTGTTTGAGTTCGAATTCGTACTAAGAGCTTGAAGTATTCAGCAAGTGTGTGAAATCTGGCAGGAAAGGATGGTTAATTGTTGGAATGGCCACAAGGGAGTGCAAAAGTAGATTCATTATGCTAATTTTATGTATAGTCACTGTTTGAAGAAAATCTATCTATATAAAGAATAAATATGATAAGTGCCGGCAGATGTTAAAGATTATATGTATTCTTTGGGTATTTTATAATTTATTTTAATTTAAATTTAATTTAAAAGGTGAGTTAATTAATAACACTGAACAACACTTACAACATATTTTTCCGGGACGCGTTTCGAAGGTAACTTTCCTCCATTATCAACCGGACAATAACTGGGTTTCCATGGTGCTTGATGGTGCAGATGGTGATGCTTCTTCTGGTGTTTCTTCTGGTGGCGGTTCGATGAACTTACTGAAAATGTCTCTCTGAGGAATGTCGAAATTAAATACTCGGTTTCTATTTTTTAAAATAAAGATTTGTTCCCATGTGGACAGTTCTTGTTTTCCGGTTATGTGTTTAAGAAGTTTCGGTTCTAGCTTTATGTCATGATTTTTTGTCCAAAAGTGAAATGCAACCGCTGATTTTTCTAATTGTTTACTCTTAATGTTTCTAACGTGTTCCTTGGATCTAATTTCTAAATTTCTTTTGGTTTTTCCTATGTATATTTCATTACAATCACTGCATTCAATTTGGTATATGCCAGATTTTTTGTTAGGTGGAATAGCATCTTTGATGTTTGAAAGTAGTAGGTTTTTTATGGAGTAATGGTTTACTGCTGCTAGCTCAATGTTGTATTCCTTGAACACCTTTTTAAATTTATCAAAGGCCCATGGATGATATGTGAATTTTTTGAATATCATTTTTGTTTTTGCTGCTGTGAGAGTTGTAGTTTCTTTTAATAATTTTTTCTTTTCTGCTTGTTTTACCTTTTTATCTACTAATTCTTTGGGAAAGCCGTTTTTTTGTGCTATTTCAATTATTTTGTAATATTCTGTTTTATATTCTTCTGCTGAAGGAGGGATGTTCACCAATCTATGTGTTAAACTATTGAAAATTGCTTGTTTGTGGCTTCTTGGATTGTAACTATTAGCTTTTATGTAGTTGTCTATCTGCGTTGGTTTTCTGTGAATACCGAAATTTATTCTATCCTTGTTTTTGATTAATTTTAGATCTAAAAATGGTAATTTATTATCTTTTTCTACTTCCACTGTGAAATTTATACTTTTGTCCTGTATGTTCAGAAGTTTTAATGCGTCACTGATGTGTCTTTTTGGAACTATTGCAAATATATCATCCACATATCGCTGCCAGAGTTTGAACATCCACGGGAAACCTTTTGTGATCCTTAGAATAAATTATACCCTTTGTTGCACTGGTATTAGTTTTGTCACACATTTTGAAGGGTCTGGCACATCATCCTTGGTTTCATAATTGTTTTCTTTGCTATATTCTACATTAGCTTTATTATCACTGTCACTAGAGCTTTCTTCAGACTCTGTTACATATTCAGAGAAATCATCACTTTCACTATCACTGTCTGATAAACCTTGTATCAGTTTTCTCACCCTCCTCATCTTCTGCAGAGACTCTTTATGTGGTCATAATGGCTCTTGAAATGAGTGAAATAGTTCTAGGAATAAAATTACTTTTTCTTGGTTGAAACACAGTTGATGATGTCATACTGGGAGGATTATAAACATCACACGTGAGCACTTTATTCCAAATATAGACAAATGACATCTGTCAGAAGGATTCTTAACTACATACAGTTATATAGAGCAATCCAGCACTGTGAGCTGAGCAATTCATATGCTAAGAAAAGCATGTTTGAACCCTGGTCATCAAGCAATGCAAATGAGTTAAAGTCATAAAAACAATAATACACTTCTGTGTATAATAATTAAAATTAATTTAAAACTTTTGAGACACCTATTATTCATATTGTTAATATTTAACATAGGTAACAAGATGTTACTATTGTAGTGTTAAATACCTTCCATAGCTACTACTTTAATAACATTGTTTACTGATATATCTAATATTTGTGTTTGAGGTGTAAGTTAAAGCCATGGACTTTTTTCTGTTAATGTACCATAAGTAGGTATCCTTCTGGAAAAATCACCTTTGTTTGTTTTCTAGTATGTATGTAGTTTATTGTGTACTTATCTCAATACCTATTTCTTTTTCAGCATAGTCCAACATCCATTTCATCATTAATATGACATTATTACCTTGTCTGTTGAATAACTTGTCAACCAGAGACGAAAATTAAAATTCGTATTCTTTAAATCCATATTCTCCCATTGTTTCTCCAATTGTAGCATCCAAAAAACTGCCAAATGACAGTTTTGTAGGCATACCCAATAGCCTGCCTCTTGAGCCTTTTTAATAACTGACTCTGCAGTAAGTTCCTGTAGGAAAAGCAATCATTACATATTAATGCTTCCATAATAGATAAGTATCTTTACACAGAATTTACTTTTCTGCTTTGTCTAAGGAATATAATCCATTTTAATACCCACCAAGGAGCAAACTAAAATAAATGTTTAAGATTATAACACCCACAAAAAGTTAATAGGAAGCCATGTTTTATAGTTACGATACATACATTGATCCATACAGAAACTGATATAAGAAGCAATAATTGTGCATATTAATTCCTTTATTTAAGATACAGTACAATCTTCATAATCTGAGCCTGTTAAGCTACATGGGAGGTGGGGGGACAATTTAACAAGAAATTAGTTTTATCGATCTAGTGCCTTTAACTAAAAGTTGTATGCTAAACGAAATGTATAGGGGAGACTGGGGACAAAAGTAACATTTTACACATTACATTTTGTTATTGACTCCCTATAAATGTATGAAACAAAATGGACTAGTGTGTGTTTTCTATAGCTTTCCTAACACAATTAAATTTATTTTCCCTGAAATTTCATATAATTTGTATTGGTTAAACTCATTTTAAAACATCAATGCACATGTTACTTTTGTACCCAGTACTGGGTACGATAATAACACAGATTGGGTATGAAAGTAACATAAGTAAAGCTACATTTTATCATCTAAATGATTTATAGAGTACCTTAAAATAAACTGGCCATTACAAAATATTGAACATCAATGGCTGAAAAACATAACACACAAAACTCCAATACTACAAAGTTGCAATAGTTTCACCTATTAATTTTGTATTTTTAAAAATGAATTATATATCAACATTAACATTTGGAACATAAACAAGTAAGCAATATATCTCCTGAATAAGTCTCATAATCTCAGTTAACACATGCATTTACTACAAACTTTAAAACAAATTGGTCACTGAAATAGCACTTAATAGTAGTGAATGAATTTGGATATCATTATTTAATGTTCAAAGTGAGTCAGTAAAACAGAAACTTATTTGTTAAGTCCTATTCAGATTCCCAATTGTGACACACATATAACACAAGTTGTCAAAAAAGGCATTCACGTTTGTTGGATTATAGCTCGTTGCTCTAGTGAGACTTGTGGGTTGAGGCGACCAAAGAGACAACTGGGGATTCTTCTTCATGAATGCTGAAAACAGTCTGGACCAGCAATTTGGTTATCTACCCAAGTTTATGGCGCTGGCATATTGTTTATGGTTGCCAATTCATAACCTAACTAGTGGATATCCTTAGGACAAAGTCCATAAAATATTGCAGATGCATTAATAACATATTGAGTTATTATTTTTCCTTGTTCTTCAGAGAACACACATTTAATACTTCTATAACCTATGCGAGACATCAGTGTGCTGCCATCACTCACACACTTCTCCTTTTTAATGTAGTGATGCAGTGTCACATGACACACATTGTGTCTCTTTGCTGTGCTCTAGCACTTCAGTTATAATGTGCAACATCATCTGCTGCAATTTGACACACAGAGGTATTAGATAGACCTCTAGTATTTGTTGACTCATAAGTGGCTAATTCTTAACAATATTATACCAAATTTATTGACAGCTAATGAGAAATAACAGACGATCTGAGACTAATACTAATTTCCCAGTGTTACTTTCATCCCCAGCTTCAATATTACTTTTGTGCCCGACCACATTTTTCAGTTTAATTTGTATTTTTGGTACAATCTATAATCGTATTTAGAAACATTGATAACAACTAAATAAAAATGAAAGTTTCACATTGTTAAATCATTTTAGCAGATTTATGTTTACAACATTCTTTTACTGTTATTACGAAATTAAGAGAGTTAAGAAAAGTTACTTGAGGCACTGATAAAATGTTTTACTGCATCACACATGACAATTTCTCTCCAGTACTGGCCAGTGACTGGTGGACAATGGAGAGCCTTAAAAGGTATTGAAGCGAAATTGATGATGCTTCGCTGTAGCTTAACGACCGTTGTCGATACTTGTATTTCGGCTCCGACTATGCTCAACATGAGATTTCTATAATCCAGGGTATGCGCGAGTATATTTTATAGATCACCCAGAATAACTTTTGGAGACTATTTATTTTCCACTCTTTGACTCATTTCGGGAGTTATGCCGACTTCCAACAAATATCCTCGCAGAGCAACCGCTACTCACATCTGTCCACAGTTAAGTCCTCTACCGATCTGGGGCGAGTGATCACGCTTCCTGGCGTCCCCACGCTAGGAAAAAACGTTCTTCCCGATTTTAAATTCCATGACGTCATCAAAAGAAAGCCTCGCATCCAAAATGCTATTTCATTCCTTTTCACAATTTAGAAATATCCCTTTCTATTAAAACATGTCCTTTTTTGAATTACGAATATATAGTTACCTTTCTATGATTAAACAATGTTTTCTTTATATTTTATTAAACATATCGCGCGACTTTTAAGGTTGGCAGACCTGAATTTTTGACCGTGAATTTCAAATTATGTGGTATGACGTCATGACTCGTCAATTTCAAACCAATAATGCGTTTATCCTACAAATTTAACGACTATTATTTACTCATATCTTGCTCACCTTACAACACTTCCTACTCTATTATCTACCTATGTTATTACTCAACACTTATCGCAAATCTCACATCCGGCAATTAAACTAAAATGTGTCTTTATCAAGCCCATTCGATTTGAAATCTAAATTTTGGTATCAAATGCCCCCATTTATGTTATTTTATTATTTCATAATAAAATAATGTAAATGTCTTGCCCGAAAGAAAAATTAAAAATTACTCCTGAATTTTGAATAATCCGCAACACTCCCATTATATACAATTTTCAATTACACTGTTTTGAAATTGGTTATTAACATATCTTCTCATTGATCTTTATAACATGACAAACAATTGTACACTTGACTAAACATTAATCCTTAAATACTAATTACAATATGTTATGGTTTCTTCTGTGAAACTTTTATATAAAGGTTAAATTTCAAGAGTCTTTCTTTATACTTCCTTCTTTTAGTTAGTTCATGTTTGCTCACTTCGCTCTCACTATCACTTGCACTGTGAATTTTCACTTTTGTTATTGTAACACATATCTTTACTAGATCCTTTAAGCACTAAAAATGTACATATATTTATATAAATCCATTACACTCTTCAGACAAGTTCTTTCTTTGTCTTGCTGTGATAACTATCTATACATCTAAATATTTTAACAAATGTTTACAAATTAAATATTCGGTTTTCTCTCTATGCGGAGATGAACATTTTAACAATCTTTCTGAAGCTGTTATTGTGAGCTCTATACAATATATTCTTAAGCTCTTTGTAGTATATAGAAATTCACATTCTGCATTTGTCATGAATACATAAGTATCTGACCAATATATGGTTTTCAAGTAAGCTAAAATTTAAATTTTATCTAAAAGCTGATTGGGCGCCAATAGAACAAATGACACTTCGTATTTTTACATGAAATCAAGGTTCCAAGGTACCACACGGTTTCTTGTATGGTCGAAGGAGTTGTTTATGCCACCTTCCCAGACATTTTTCATTTTTAACATCTTTTACTTCATAGGTATGATAACCAAATTTTGATATAATTTCTGCAGGACCTTTATATAACAATTCCATCCTTTTGTTCCTACCTCGCAATGCACTTGATAACTTATGGTCTTTAACTAGTACCCAATCGCCTATCTTAGGTTCCCATTTATGTTTTCTACTCTTTTTCTTTAATTTTCGCTTCTCTGCCTTTTTCTTGATTCGTTCAAAAGCAATTTTCACTCTTTCTTCTTCACTTAACTCAATGTCATTAATTTTGAGTATTTTTGGTACCCCGATCAATATTGGTTCGGGGTCAATTCCTAACATTAATTTTATTGGGGCAAACCCAGTAGTTACATTAATGGTGTGATTAATAATCTTTTCTATCAATGGACAATATTTTACCCAATCCTTGTGATTATGATGTGTAAGTACATGTAAATAAATTCCTATATCTCGGAGGACACGTTCTGTTGGATTCCCTGATGGAAAGTATGAGGAACAATGATATAACTTTATCTCATGATTTTCTAGGGTTTCTTTAAAAATTTTGCTCCGATGAACTGTAGCATTATCTGTTAAGATTGCCTGAATCTTGCCATATTTTGGCACATAATCTTTTATTATCTTTCCTACACATGTTTTGCTGCTGATATTCCTAACAGGATAAATTTTAATAAATTTACTAAAAACATCATGAAGAACAAGCATTAATCTACATCCAAATTGTCCTACTGGTAGCTCCCCATGTGCATCAGCAGTAACTAGTACATTTTTCCCTTCTCTTATGATTGTCTGAGGTTCTATATCGAATTTGATGTTAAATGGTTTGGCCCTTTGACATAAGTCACAGCTCGAACATATTTTCCTCACTTTCTTTGCCAAATGTTTTATATAAAAATGGTCACTAATTGCCATGATTAGCTTTTCACAACCTGTATGAGCTAGTGTTTTGTGATAAGCAAGTATAAGTTTCTCTTGTAAAGCTTTTGGTACCATTACTTTCCATTTAGGTTCAATTCTTCCATGAAATTTATAGATTTTTCCCTCATAAATACTTATATTATCTTTTAGATTTTCTGTGATTGGTTGTGCCTTTTCTCTCAATTTCTTAAGTTCATCGTCCTCTGTCTGTAATCGTTCCAAATTTCGAAATTCTTTAGCTAATTGAGTCCCTTCTAAGGTTTTCAAATATAGTATGGTTACATCATGTTTGTTGTCACTAATTGTATCTGGTATTGTGTAATTAGTTTTCATCCTTGATAACAAATCACTAAAAATATTTTGATTTCCTGCTATGTGTTTGATTTATATGTTATGGGATGTGATCTCATGTATGTATCTAGAAATACGTGTGCTTGTGAGTTTGCAAGAGTTCATAAATGCCAAACTAACATGATCTGTGTAAACTATTACTGGGTTGTTATATACATATTGCCTAAATTTTACAAGTGCAAAGTAAATAGCCGCTATCTCTTTTTCTGTAGTGCAAGCCTGTGATTCAGTCCTTGAAAGCCCCCTTGAAGCTGCAGCAATGAGGTGATCTTTTCCTTCCTCATCTTTTTGTATTATGACACTACCATACCCAAGTCCTGAAGCATCCGTATAAATTATGTAGGGGAGATCTTCCCTAGGTTTTTCCAATAAAATAGACGCTGCAAACAATGTTTTTACCCTTTTGAAAGATTCTTCTTCTACTGATGACCATTGCCATTTCACATCTTTTCTCAAAAGTTGTCTTAATGGGGCTACTACGGTTGCATATTCCAGGATAAATCTTGATTGATAATTTAGAATACCAAGAAATCTCCTCAATTGTTTTATATTTTTAGGAGCTGGTATTTTATTTATGCTCTCAATTCTGTCGGGATTAGGCCTGATTCCCTCATTTGAAATTACATAACCTAAAAATTCTGTCTGTTTCACAAAGAATGCAGCTTTACTTGGCTTTATTGTCATGTTTGCTTTCTTTAACTGACTAAGCACATAATTGATAAGATTTAAATGATCCTCTATATTTTCTGAAAAGATTACAAAATCATCCACATACTGAGCTACAAATTTCTTTATGGTTTCTCCAAAAATTTCATACAAAGCTCTTAATAGTGCACTACCACTGGTATTCATACCAAAGGCGCAAACTCGAAACTGATATAATATCCCTGAATGTAAAAACGCTGTATATTTTCTTAAATCTTCTCTAAGTGGGATCTGCCAAAAAGATGCTGTAAGATCTAGAGTAGAAAAAATTTTGCCCTTCTGCAATTTGTTCAATATTATCTCTACACTTTCTGGTCTAAATCTATCAGGTTTACAATGTTGATTTAGTTTTCTCGCATCTAATGTCACCCTAATCTTTCCATTGGCCTTATTTACAATACATAGGGGATTCACAAATTCTGAATTCGAAATCTCAATAACCTCATCTTCTAACATTGACTTTATAACTGCATCTGAATCTTCTCTTATGGTACTAGGGATAGCTCTCGCTTTATGTGTAAAAGGTTTGATGGGTATCATCTCAAACGAATGAGTATAAATATTACATTTACCAGGTTTCTCAGAAAATACTTCTTTATTTCGGATTAATATTTTAAACAGTTTATCCCTCTGTTGTTCATTTAGTTGATCAGCCTGAGTTACCTTTTCCCGCAATAATTCTTCTAAGTCTTCACTACTCTCCCTATCATAGTACCTAGTTACGTCAGAAAACCTCAAATTGTCTATGAAATCATTTTTATCCCATTCTACATTTTCTTTATTATCGACACTGTACTCTTTGACATTTACTTCAGTTAATTCCATAGCTCCTACTTTAACATATTCTACAAAGAATGTATCCCCTTGGATTTCTTCTTCCTCTTTTTCTCTTACAATAGTTTCTGAACTACTATCTTCCACAAATGGCACTATAATGGTCTCATCTTCAACTTTCATTTCTACAATCATGTTTTTAAAATTCACCACAGCTTCCCAGGCATAAAGACAATCACAACCTATTATAATATCTGTCACAAGTCTTCCTACAATCAGAAATAAAATTCCTAGTATTCTCCCATTTATTTCAATATTTATCATTGCTTGAAATTTTACTCTCTCTTTTCGTTTTCCCACAGCTAGCAAGCAATATATCCCATTAACTGGTAAAGACATTACTTTAAAACCACTACTTTGTAAATTATCATAAAAAGTTTGTGAGCATACTGTGCTATTTGATCCCATATCTATAATTGCATTGTATTGTTTTCCATTTACTCCAATTTTGATTTTAGGTGGATCTCCTACTTTTTCGTTTTCGTCAATTCTATTTTTCCATTCTCTTTTCTTTTGTATCATCATTTGCCTTCCAGGACTATTTATTTCCGAGTACTTATCACAATCATTACTAGGATACCCAGTTCTCACTGAAGGCGCGTTTGACTGGGTCTGGCATTTCCCTGATTTTTATGTATGGCTCCTGTACTATTTCCCGAATTGTTACTTCTGTTTTCCTGGATTAAATCGGGGTTACTTCCTACCATGTTTTTGACCGTGTTAATGGCCTCAACCATTTCCGCATTTTCAGGGGAATTTCATCCATTATAACACCTTTCTCCCTGTCTTGGTGACCTCGGTCTAAACTCATTATCTCTGTTTGTCCAATACCCATCATTTGAATTTCTACTACGTCCAAAATAATGTCCCCGTCTACCCCGATCAAATCTATTTGTATTCATATAATTCACCCTTATATTTCTTCCCCTTAGATTACCATTTCTATTTTGGTGATGCCCTTCCTGGTTACATCTACCTTGATTTTCCCACCGGAACGATTCCATCCTTGGTACTGGTCCTCTCCCTAACCTCACTTCTATTCTGATAATACTGTGCCCCTTGCCCGAAAGAATTTACAGTTTCTTTTTCTTCATATTTATTTCCAAATGCGTGTTTTGGCTTATTGACTTCTAAGGCTGATAATAATTCGATCATAGCTGCAATGCTACCGGGTCGGGCTATGATTAGGTAGTGTTGAAGCGTTTCTGGAAAATGTGGAGTAACTATATTTATTAGATCTTTTTCATCCATGGGAGGATCCAACATCTTTGACTTTCTCACTATTCTCATAAAATAGTTGACCATCGATTCCTCCGATCTAGGATTAAACTTTCCATTGCTTAATTCGACTCTAATATTAGCCTGCTTACCAGCCCCCCAATATCTGGTTAAAAAGATGTTCCTAAAGGTCCCGTAATCATTATTGTTACCCATAGAAAGGCCTAGCCAATTGGCAGCATTACCCTTTAGGCATTTTCTTACTATCATCATCTTGTACTCCTCCGGTATATGTTTCACCGTGAAGTACTCTTGTAACCCTTCTATAAAGGCTTTAGGATCATCTGAATCTTCATTTTCAAAAACTGGAGGTGTCATTTCATTTAAGACATGGTTAGGCCAATGTAAATTTGAATTGTCACCTGTCCCTGAGCTATTTCTGAGATCAGAATGGGAATTACTGTTACCCCTATTTTGCATCGAAATGTCAGCTGATACACCTGGTATTGCCTCGTTTCTTGCAGCTTCATTATTAAGATTGTGGTGATTACATGCATTTTCATTTAATTTCAAATTTTCTAAGGCCTCTTTTACATGAGTAATTTCTGTTACTACTCCTTTTATTTGGCCTGTAACATCCTCCAAATTTCTAGCCTGCCTTTCACTTTCTACATCAGATCTTTCCATTCTAACTTTACACCCCTGTAACTCTTCTCTAATTTCTTCCCTTTGTTTGTCTAATCTATATGTTACTTTTTCCCTTTCTTTATCTAATTTTTCACTCACTTGTTGACCTAATTTCTTTTCAGAATTCTTTACTTCTTGCCCTATTGTCTCTAATTCTCCCTTAACCTGTTCTCTATTTTCTTTTACTTCACTACTAACTTTATTAATTTCCTCCCTAACTTCTTCCCTAAAGGTTTCGAAAGCTCTCTTCTGATTTTCCAATTGCATTCCCAATTCCTGTTGTCCCTTCTCTAATTTCTGTCCTAACTCTATTCTTAATTCTTTACTAGTTTCATCTATCTTACTCATCTTTTCCATTATCTTTTGAAACATATTCTCTATTTCTGACATAATCGCTGGCCTTTCTGAATTACTACCAAACATTTCTGAGCTACTTCTAGGCGTTTCTCTAATGTTCTGAACTTCTACTTCTTGGCATATTCCGCTACCAATTATATTTTGACTACCTTCTTCCATCCTAACTACCCTTTTATTACTTTCCGGACTCTCAAAACCTAGAAAATCGCTATCACTGTCTTCCATTTCTAAGCTATTTGCATGTGTTTTTCTACTAGCTTGCATTTCTAATTCTCCTTCCATTTTTTTTAACTATTTACATGCATCTAACTCACTAATATTCCACAATTTTCACTATTATGATTTTTTTTTTTTTTTTTTTTTAACTGCACTTCAACTTATTCACCACACATTTCACACGATGTTCTCTGACGATGTTGACATGCTGGGCACCTCCTTTGTTGTTTGCTGGTTTGATGCTGGCTTGGTCGTCCTTCTTATTAATCACTGGTTCAATGCTGGTCTAGTTCATTCTTGGGGTTGGTCTATACTTTATTTTTCTCTCGACGCCACACGTTGGATCGCCATTTGAAGCTGAATAGGGTGTTGCTTCATGGTATCTTAACGACCGTTGTCGATACTTTTATTTCGGCTCCAACTATGCTCAACATGAGATTTCTATAATCCAGGGTATGCGCGAGTATATTTTATAGATCACCCAGAATAACTTTTGGAGACTATTTATTTTCCACTCTTTGACACATTTCGGGAGTTATGCCGACTTCCAACATATATACTCGCAGAGCAACCATTACTCACATCTGTCCACAGTTAAGTCCTCTACCGATCTGGGGCGAGTGATCACGCTTCCTGGCGTCCCCACGCTAGGAAAAAACGTTCTTCCCGATTTTAAATTCCATGACGTCATCAAAAGAAAGCCTCGCATCCAAAATGCTATTTCATTCCTTTTCACAATTTAGAAATGTCCCTTTCTATTAAAACATGTCCTTTTTTGAATTACGAATATATAGTTACCTTTCTATGATTAAACAATGTTTTCTTTATATTTTATTAAACATATCGCGCGACTTTTAAGGTTGGCAGACCTGAATTTTTGACCGTGAATTTCAAATTATGTGGTATGACGTCATGACTCGTCAATTTCAAACCAATAATGCGTTTATCCTACAAATTTAACGACTATTACTTACTCATATCTTGCTCACCTTACAACACTTCCTACTCTATTATCTACCTATGTTATTACTCAACACTTATCGCAAATCTCACATCCAGCAAGTAAACTAAAACGTGTCTTTAACAAGCCCATTCGATTTGAAATCTAAATTTCGGTATCAGTATTAACTGTTTGAATCACATAACTTTTGGTGCAGAATACAAAGACAGAGAAGGAATGTTACTTTCATCCCATGTTACTTTTGTACCCAGTCTCCTCTACATATTTTATACTCCTTGTGCTGCACAGAATTCAGAATCATTTTGTTTTTCAGAGTAAAGTACAAAGTATACAGGCATTTTTCACTTCAATAAAACCATATGTAAATTACCTAATTATTGTAACTATTATCAGATTTTCTTACTGATAGCCTCCATTTTTACTCTTTAGCTTTGTAGAATACTTTAGTTTTATACTTCTTTCCTTAATCTTCAGTTCAGAATAAATGCAGAGCTATTCAACAAACTTTCAAGATATTGTAAGCTCACTTGTATTTAATTGATGTAAAAGCTGAAAGTTACAGATGTTCTCAAAAATTGTGCTGCCAGTTCTACTGTTTGCATAGTATTTGAAACTCAGAGGCCTTATTTTCATATTTAACAATGAAAAAACAAAAACTTCTTTAATATTGTAATGCTGACATGAAGTACCCAATGCTAGACATAGAGCTTCCGTGCATCCCATATTTTTAATGTTCTGTGGGTGACATCACGTTGCCAGGAGGTGAAGCATAGGATGATGTAACAGTGTTGCAAATCCTGATGTTTGCAAAGGATATTTTGTGAAAAGCAACAAAAAATAAGTGTATTTTTGGTATTTGTGTGAACTAAGACCATAGCACAAATATCAATAGAGAAACAAATAGTAAAGGAAATTGATTAAAAGAAACTGAATGTTATACTTGGTGTCAGGAGTATGACAAAAGCTACAAAGGCCACAATGGAAGAAATGATGAAACAGCTGTTAGCTGGTATGACCCAAATGAATTCCAGAATAGCAAAGATGAAAAGTGAAATGAAATCCAGAATACAGCAAATGAAGACTGAATTGAACGGTGTTAAAGATGAGATAAAATGGATATGTCCAAAATGAAGATAGAATGATGGAGAAGACTGTAGAGCTACTGACCACCATGAAGGAACCCATGAAAGACTTCAGCCAATGGGTTAACGCCCTGGAGAACATCAGGGAATGTCTTAGCACCCTGGAAGACAGAGTCAACGGCAGCTCCAAAGACCTGAACCCCAGTGTGGAACATTCTTTTTCATCAATGCAGTCTACTTATCTCTAACTTTGTCACCAACTCTCCCCACTACCATATTTACTTTGGTTACTACTTCACTAATGATGTCAATTTGCTCGGGAAGGGACTTCTCCATTGCTTCAAGTTTCATAATGCAAGGAGGAAAGAAAGAAAAATTGCACTGTATGTAAACAATGTGTTTGTTTAGTATGCTACCCTACAATAGTTTTTTTACATCTCGCACACATGCCACATTATCATCTGGCAATCCATTTACAACACTGGCTATTTCTTCCAAATAGCATAATACACAACAGTGTCAATCCAGGTGCCCCACCGAGTAATTACAGGTTCAGGAGGGAGGGGAACAGAAGGAATTGTTTGTCGAAACAATGCTACTCTTGAAGGGGATTTACAGAAGATCTTGTTTCATGTTTGACACAAGACTGTTAACTTTGGGAAATTCAATTCGGATAGTTTCAGCAACTCTGTGTAATGAATGGGCTAAACAGATAATGTGAATTAAATTTGGATAAAAGGTTTTCAGGAGAGGTGAAGCATCAACCATGTAAGATGCAGCATCAGTGCACAGAAGAAGAACCTTGGAATTATCACTCAGGAAAAGTAATTGCAGATTTTTATTAACAAAATAAGGAATTGTTTCACCATTGACACTATCTAGCTGTTCTGAACAGAGTAGATACTAGGATGAGGGTTCCTGTGGATCCATTTTACCAACAATTATATTTCCCATATACCTCCTCATTGCATCGGTGGTTTTGTCTACGCACAACCAAATGCAGAAATCCCCTATACTTTCGCAAATTGATTGCAGCTGGTCTCATATGTAGAATATAGACAACTTTTTCTTAAAGTGGATTCAGATGGAATGGAGTACTTGCAGTACTTCTGTGAGAATCCTTTGAAAATTGGATTCTGTACTACATTCCAAGGGATGTTAGCAGCTACCAAAGCTTTGCATAGATCCATATTAAAACTGGTTTCACTTATAGACAGAGGGGGCTTGGTCAACAAAGTTTGTTTCTTTACTGCAGTCTGGGAAGCTCTAGCTTTATGGCTACTACCATTAATATGCTGGTCAATATGAGATTCCTTTTCATGTTAAACCTGCACAAGAGAAATGGAGAATAGTTTTAGAGTTACAGTAGATGAGAATTTTGTGCCAAATACTGAAACATAATTTTGTTAGATGTTTCTACAGGTTGGTTAAGTATGAAAATGAGATCACCTGTTTATTGCAGAATTCACAGAAAATTATTTTCCCACTGCTGGTGATCGCTGATATATTCTGGATGCATTGCTGTATCAGTGCACTTTTTGAAGATTTCACTCTAGGCATTTTGACACTTTATATTTTAGTTTTTACACATGCTCATTCATACACACATAGATGGCTAACACATACGTTGGCACTGTAGAAGGTCTACAGCGAGGAAAACTTCTTAAAAGGGTTGTTACAAACTCCTTTTGCATTACAAAGTGCTGCTTTTATTATAATTATCCTTTTAAGTTGAAACATAGAAGGTAGAAAGAGAAAGCACTATATTCCACAGGAAATTGGTAATCTACCTGATCTCTTCCAAATTGCACAGTGAAAGATGCAGTGAAGTCTGATTGTGATTGGGTTTCTAAAGACTTGGACTATCATTAGCACAACCCCCTTCTAGAGTGGTCAGGTAGTAGAAAAATAAATTGACAATATATTGCTATTTTATAACTTCTGTTTGTTATAATTAGGTATTTTAGACTTAAAAGACCATGAATTAGGCATATTGGGGTAAAATAGGTACATTTAGGTACAATAAAACTTCCACAGAAGGTGTAATTTTGCATGAAACATGAAACATATGATATGAAATTTTAATCAAAATTGTTAGAGCCATCTTTGAAAAAAATCAAAATTTTCGAAAAGTTTTCTATGTAAATCATAGCTTGGGGGGCAGTAATTTTCTTAGAAATCTTTGTATCTTTGGTATGTAAGTAACTTTGGTTTTTAACTGACTTTTCCTTTTTGAGTTATGCTGTTTACAGACAGACACACAGAAACACATGAACTGTTCCCTCAAAACGCTTTCTTTTGAATCCAGGGTGTGTCAAATATATATTTGTGGTGAAATACTGACATCAAAATTTTGGGTAAAATATAATACTTTCTCTACTTACTATACACAGTAGAGAAAGTAATAAAGCTTTGTGTTTGCTATGCCAAAAGGAAATGTGCCTAATGTAATCACAAAACCAATACATATTTATATTCGGTACTACCATTGCAGAAACTTAGCTTGTTTGTAAAGACGTGTGAATACATGAACAAACAACCATAAAAGGAGATGGCCAGCATTTGGTAAGTGGAGGGAGTAAATACTTGATTGCATTCCCATCGCACCTCTTACCCATGCCTGCTCTATTGATAATATCATTGAAATAGTTTTTTATATGTATTCTTAACCTTGCTTACTCAGGTCTTCTACAGCTTACAGAATTACAAATTCCTACTTCTGTTATACACCCAGTTCATAAAATGCAAAAAAGAAACGTAAAGAAACTGCTTAATGAAAACTGTATGACAGCAGCCTGGCATGTGATGCCATCTGCAACAAAATAAATCCAACATATTTCCATACATTTTAAGTTAAGCTTACAGACCATGAGAATAATGAGACTTATTGCAGTTGGCCATTTTTTAAACACATACATTCACACTTCCACACTGTGGAGGTTAGGGAATGATTCCAATTGAAGCAAAATTCCCTTTTCCAAGGCATAAATTAAAGAACCTGAGACCTCTGGATTGAGAAGCCAGATGACCAATCACTGAATTGCAAAGGAAGTCAAATATTGTGAAGTGAGTTAATACCATACAGAAGCATAAACATAAGAGTGTTATCCCAGTTAAATGATAAATAATAATTTATTTGTAAGCTACAATAACTGAAATTATAAATTGAATATTTTGAACATACAGGAATGGAATAGAAAAGTATAAAGAAGGGGAAGAAAAAAATTAGAAGGAAAATTAGAAGATTAGGAGTCAATCCTCTCAAGAAACCGGAAGACTAGGGTGCCAGGTAAAGAGAGGTTAAAGGAAA
Organism: Tenodera sinensis; assembly: GCA_030765045.1. NCBI lineage: Eukaryota > Metazoa > Arthropoda > Insecta > Mantodea > Mantidae > Tenodera > Tenodera sinensis. Next base: position 99,602,723 of record CM060964.1, on the reverse strand, counting down.
GAATTGGCAAACAGTCTCATTTGAACCTAGATATAAGCAGAAATAAATATGTAAAATATGCAACCATGTGTATGAAAAGGAATACACAATAATTATACCTGTCTATTATTTTGAACATACAGAGCCTCTGCTTCAATGTGTGGCCATATTACAGGGAACTGTTTGACTTGTTTCTAACCAGTGCTGTTTCCCCTCCATTTTCCCTGCTCTCTGTGTGATTAATCAGCTGATGCAGTCTGTGCTGTGCAGAGATTGACACATTGTTTCAGAGTTATAGTGTGTTAGCACTGAGCACAGAGAATCTTTATGTATGATTCCTATGTGACAACAAATTCATTGTAGAGAAGTGAAATGGTGACTTATAGACAAATTTACCACTGTTCATGTACCTCAGAGAGAAACATTTTACAGTGTTGTGCATTTATTTAGGGAGACAACTTTTATTTTCAATAAGAAACCAAAATTTAATTTAATGTTCTAACAAATGAAGAGCTCAATGACATCAGAGAAATAAAGAATTTTGCAAACCTTGGCTTGGAAGACTAATAAACTTTTTATGATTAAAACCAGGAAATATAGCTCCAGTTCAGGAAATGCAACCACATGATCAGGCAAGTAGATTTAATTTCTGCAATTGAATGTTAGATGATGATAGTAATTGCTCTATTAACCTGCATTTAATTTTGTTATGGATAAAGCATGATTTTACTCATATTGTCATGAAGAATTGAGTATTGATGCAAATTTTCTTAAAGGTTGGGAGAGATGTGTAACAGCACAAGTATATCATTTCCAACATGCAGGTACTGTGTTTGTCTCAGGAGCTTATGACCTTGTGATTGACACAAGTGAACCTGAAATAAAGTGCTGTTGTGTATTCCTCTCACTCTGATGTTTTACACCCTGCTTCAAAAGTGACTCATCCTTTCTTTTCCAGGACAATAAATATTATGCAAAAGAGAATCACTAGTACATTACATTTCTGCATCAAAGTACTTTCAATAATGTCACGCATGAATTGTGTTCATTGGTGACTCAAGGAACAATACGATATAACATTGTAGCCAGTGGCATAAATAATGGCCCTGCAGACCCTGCAGTGCGGGGGGCCTCTGATCTTTAGGGGCTACTGGACTGCCCTTAATAGTTTTCTTAAAACGGACATTTTATGTTCAATTCAATCATGGAAAATCGCTAGGAAGAAGCACTGGAACAGATACAGTTCACTGATGATGAGATATTGACAACAGAAATGTAGCATGTAAGCTTTTCCTATTCTTTCTTGCTTAAAAGTGTGAAACAAGACTACCTCCAAAGTTATGTGCTTTCACAATCATATAGAGAAGTTCATTAAAGCACGGTATTTTATTCAATATGATCATTATAAAAGAGGAAAAAAACACATAGTAAGTATGAGTAGTACCTATGTGAAAATTAAGTCAATTGGCCAAAAAATTTGATTATTTTAGAATGTGGTCATAAGGTATAAATGTTAATCAATATGTGCTGTTCTAACAAGTTGTTCAGTGTTATTGCTTCTGAGCAATATTTGAGGTATCACAAATAGAAGTTTACTTGGGTTAATACCTGAGTTATCCAGAATATTGACAGGTAACGATTTTTTTCCACCTATGTGTATATGCGTTTAGCAAGTATATTTTATTTATTTGGGAAACTTAATTATTAGTGTTGGTAATGAGGGAGTTTTATTTTAATGCCCATTCTATGTGAGTTAGTATGTAATATTTTAATCTCTTTGGTTTTAAGCTTTTTTAATAAATAGGGCCCCCAATATTTATTTGCAGGGGGCCCCCCAAAACCTTAGCTATGCCACAGAATGTAGCAACACTGGCCTGGCACTGCTTACACTTCAACTGCCTTGTAGACAGTAATTTTGAACTGTTGGTGTTACTCTATTTACACTGTACCAAGAAGCTACCCACTTCCCAGCGCATTTGTGCATTCAAGGACAATGACATTCTCCTGAGCAAAGAACAGTATGTGGTTACTGTAGTTATAACTTGCATGAAAAATCTATGTGCTTGAATTTAAAATGCTATGATTATTCAACTCCACAATAGACACTGTTTGCAAGGTCCAAGCAATTTTCCACTAGCCCTGTCTCACATTCAAATAAAGGCTATCTAGTAATGCTATAATAATACATTTTAATGGGCCAAATATAGAAATAAATTATAAGAGAATTATGCCCCTGCATACTCACCTGACCTTCTCCAAGAGAGATGAATGCTAGCTTAGAAGAGTACCCCATTTTCTTTGCAAAGGTATTAAGGGTATTCATTGGATCTGATCCTGGAGATGCAATCAACATTAAAGGAACTAAGCAATTGGAGTCAGAATATGAAGATTCCAAATCCAGGATAGATGGTTGAATGAATTTTTCTCCCATGTTATTTCTGATGAGTTCATTTATAGTATCTGAAAGCTGAAAAAGAGAAAAATTGACACATTTATTTCCAAGTGTCCATTTATAAGAACAATGTAACACAGAATGGAGAAAGTTCAAGCCAAGAGGTTCTTGAAGTTGTGAAACCAGGAGTTGTTATAACGAGGTTGAGGTATTTCAGTACTTTTGTGGCCCCTCAAAAGCATTGCAGCTTATGATCAGATGGACATTAGGATAAGGTCAGACACTGGCTGTGTTATACACAGCCACTCCAGGATGCACATTACAGTACAGTGCAGTAATTGTGAATGGGGAACCTAACTGAGATCAATTGTGCAATTAAAAGAAATCTTTTAGTATGTCTCAAGTGCAGGACTCCAGTTATAAATTAATGTAAACAATTGTGAGGGAGTTAAATTCAATACATTTCTCTGCAGATGGAGAAAATATTACATGAAAGGTGTGCTATACAAGTTTTGTTTTTGAGATACTGAAAATGTATATGGTCATACATGCAACAAGTTACAAAATAATAATGTTTATATATATAAATTTCTGAATAGTATGAATAATTCAATGTGTCACATATAATTCAGTTTTTATTGTATTGTCCCTTTTACATATCTCAATATGCAATTTAATGGCTACCCTGCATGTTACTGTAACCCTGCACATAATTTCAAATTAGCTTCCAATTTACAGGGACACGCTTACTTTGTGCATGACTGCATGTTATTTGATTGAGCGTGCATAAGAGACAGCTTTGTTTACATTGTCGCTGCCTGGTCTTTCGTGGACTATGTCCATGTGCACTAAACTTGATGAGGCAGGTACTTAAATGCTTCACCCTGATTATAACTGAGGCAGGGGAATAATGAGACAGGAATAACAGCAGAGTGATAATGAAAGGAACGTGAACTAGAAGGTAAAGGAGTTATCCTGACACTCATTTATTATTCTGTCTCACCATGTGATAACACTCTAACATTACTAGATTTCTAGATATTTATAAATTACATTTATTTGGCAAAGTAGGGAGAGACATTTAAGCCATTATGACTGAAATTGTGGGAAATCACTTTAAGGTTTTTCCTCACATCTAGAAGGTGTATTTCCAAACTAATTTTTCTTCATGAAATCACAATATTTGAAAAACAGCAACCTAAGAATGCACTGCCAAATTTAAGATGTTAACTTCAGTTTTATCAAATAATGTATGTTATTTATTGCAAATTTAAAGATGGAAGGTAAAAAAATATAATGCAAACAAATGGGATTGGTGGAATTGGGGAAAATATTAGATTTAAGTCATTTTGAAATAAAACAGTCTTTCATTTATTTTTCCTAGAAATGATTTCTATTTCTTCTTTAAAAAATTTAAAATACTGTTTAATATGCTCATCATTTCTGCAGTCAAGATAAGCAATAAGAAATAATTTTATATCAATAATATCCCAAATAAAACTAAAATAATACTGCATTATACTACTGTTCAAGTAGTCAGGTTTGTTTATAAGTTCCTTTATATCATTAAATTTTTCTTTCTTGATCTGACTACACAAGTAAATTGTTTTCCGGTTTAAAAGTTGACCATTTTTTACCTCTCTTTAACAATATATGGGAAGACTACCCTAATGGACGTGAATAGTTACAACTGCAACTAATGTACTTCAAATTAATTTAGAACATTTCCATTTCAGAAATTCTTAAGACAATTTTTTATTTCATATACAACTTCCCATCATCTTTCCAGTTACAAACATGCCAATCTCTGCCATGAACTTACACTTGATCTGTACTTGAAAAAAGTATTACGTGGAGCATTCATATTGGCCATTGGAAAATATGTTACTCTTTCGAAATAAAACAGCAAGCAAAGGCTTCTTTGGAAATGATGTTGATGTTCAATTACTTTCCAAATCTGCATTAATGTTGTTTTAGAAACAATTTCCATTTAGTATGTTTACAGAAAACCTTCTCTATATATAGATGTGTTAAACTCCAAAAGTTTAAAAATTGATCATGTCACTTTAAAAATACACCCTTCATTTAAATTCTGTAGTGCCAAACTAAAACCTTCTCTCCATATGAAAGAAAACCAGAAGTAATCAATATTATATCACTGCTTTCTCCCCTTTGAAAAAAAAAGTGCTAGTGTAATAAACACTTTCATGAAGAGGAGAAAAGGAGCTGCCATGCTGGCAGAAATGTGAAGAGATAGCCAGTGTCAGTCCAGAATCTTGCTCACTTGCAGTTCATGCTTTGTTGAAGAACAATGCAATGTAAGTCGCTAATATCTGGCACAATTATCAGGGCTTTTCATTAACTTATCCATCTTAAAAAATACCAACAGTATTAATAATTATACTAACTCTTTCCGGATGAAAAATTTTTATTAGTATTAATTCTTCGATATCTGTAAGTCTGAAGTTCCATGGATCTGGAATATCTTTTCTTTTTGGTTTAGAATTATTGTAATACACTTTCCATAAATTGAGATTTTCTTTAAAACTTTCTATGAAACCTGAAACAAAAATATACCATGTAGGCAGCAGTATAGTATTTAATTGTAATCCAAATACAACATTTTGATACAAACAACAGTAGTATTTTACACTAATCCAAATACCAATTTTACATACTAATTGTACAATTTCCTTTCTTATTACTATATTGAGTTGTTGTGACTCCTGGGAACCAAATGATTCAACTCCTGTGTTTGCCAAGTGTATTTGAGTCCTATGTATCACTTAAAACTTGTTTCCTCTTTTTTCCTTATATTTACTCTGCAATATTGCCCTAACTGGGAAATGGCTGCTAGAACTAGCTATATTAATCACCTCAGAATCAATAAGATATTCATCTATGCCCACTCCTATTAACAAATGTACATATATACTTCTTTGTCATCCTTCCCTTTTAGTCTATTGCAGGGGAAGACAGGTATTGCTGCGGTGACGTCAGTTCACTGAGCTCGCATGCTCCCATCCATGGCCAGTTGAACGTGTGATATCACAGCGGGAAAGAGGAAATGGCATACGGTACATCATAATTTTAATGCTGACTGTTTCAATTACGGAATAGACACAGATTATAAATAATTACATTTCGGCTTTATGCCATATATATTCTAGTTTATGTGAACAATCATATAATGCAAACAGAACAGAAATTATAGCTATTTTTCCTGAGCTAGAGGAGAGCTATACAGAACTATTAGGTAGACATTTCCGACATTTGCCGTTTTGCTTTTCTTTAACTAGTTTGTCATTGTTTGGGCGTAATGTACGGCACATTTGTAACCGAAGACTGCATGTTAGATTGTGATCTGACAATATGCTTCGGGATTTTGACTTAGAAAGGTTCATAAAAGAAAGAATTGTTCGCACACATACATAGAACCAAACATACATAATATCCGTGCAACAAGGGCATACAACCTCAGAAATCTGGTTTAAGGAACATTCTTACAAATAAAAAACCTCAGACTAGGCTGAAGAGGGTTCTCCCTAAACATGCCCAAATAACATTTTTCATATTCATTCAGTTTCGTGCAAGTAGCGCCGCTGATCTATCCAGCATAGCAATACACCACTCTCGACTGACGTCACACGACTGTACAAGCTGGCTCTTCGCTTAAATACATCACACGGCCCGAAGTTATCTTCCCCTGGTCTATTGCATAACACCAAATTAAACTCCTCACAAAACTCTATTAGCTTCTTACCTTCACTATTCATAACTTTGTCTTTACTCTCTCTTCTAGTCATTTCACTCACTTTCCCTTCTGACTCAACTTCAAGATCTATTACCTTAATTTGACTTTCCCTCACTCATCTGTTAAAGTCACCCATTATTATGGAACCTTTGTATAATTTCCTACATAACAATTCTTCCAAATTTTGCACCATAAGATTGATTTTTTGCCTAAATCCTTAAATCCTTCCCCTTTCACTTTCACTTGTAGGCTTTTTCTGACCAGCAGACCTAACCCTCCTGACCCATGTACATTATCTCTCCTTTCAACACCATATTTTTCATAAAATTCAAAATCACTGAAACCCAACATCACATCATTTATCACCCAAGTCTTAACCACATCTATCACATCCTGTTTACAGAGTGCACCTTTGCTCTTCCAAACGTTGCCTTGTTGTACATCACTTTTCTAATTTAAATGTTATTGAATATAATATTATGTTACTTTCATTAGCACCTATAACAACATTACATGTATATGTATCCAATTACAAAGACAACTCTCATGGTGCCTTTATTGCAATACTGAGCTAACATTTGGCTACCTCATCTCTCATCGCAAGAATTATAACCACCATCAAAGTTTGCACATTTTCTCCAATAAATTCTACAAAGCAGAAGCAAACTGAGAATCTTGCCTTAAGATAAAGAATTTCTTAGTAGCTATTGAACTTTTTCAACTTAAGTTAATGTGATTTATAGAGTTTATTTACTAATTATAATAAATTATGCTATTATGTTATTCTGGTTGCAAAGACTGCATAAACCAGCCAGGAGGTCATCCTCCAGCACTGCACCCTACTCATGGCACCTGTGGTAGGCAGTGGCGGGGGACATAATAGCTAGGCAGTAGGCCTTGGCCTGGAAAGAGCTGTTGTGCCACAGGGTTACATAAATAAGCCCATCAAATCCCTTTAGGGCAAGGGTCTCCTACAATTGTAGGGATTAACTCATAGACTCTCTCAGGGTGAGCTAGTCTCTGAGAGCTCCACCTCTTCTAATGAAGGGTTAGTTAATTATTATTTCAATTACTAGTGTAGTGTGCTAATGCAGTACTAATATTTTCACTGGTTGCATTTGGGTAACTAACTCATCTTCTTAATTTGCCTTTATTATTTATCAGCACTGCAGCACTGTACAGATAAGGGAGAATTACAGAGAAATAAACCTAAATACAAAAACACAAAAAAACTTACTAAATAAGAACATCAGTCTGTAACAGGAATGTGGTAAATCTCTACAGGTCCTTCAGGAACAAACACCTGGTGAGAATGTTGTATAAGATCGCAGTCCTCTTCTGCGGTGTCCGATAGGTTGTCAGTTGGTAGCAACAGATCTTGTGGCAGACGACTGTGGATGCGGTTTGGAGGCTATGACCTATGGCCCAAGAAGAACAAAAGCATACCTGGGACCTGGTGAAGACAATCAAAGAAGCGATAAGCCTGATGATGAATGAAGTTTGTTATGGAGAGAATTCCAAGTTCACAGTGTAGCCGAGTGTTGCGAACAAACCAGGGAGCATGAAGAACCAGTCATAAAACTTTATTCCGAAAGGACTGCATGGCTGCAATTTTACGAGAAGCTGCGCCACCCCACACAAGACAAGCATACATGAAAAGAGGACATAGTAAGGAGGTGTAAAGTGAAAGAACTGTAGCACTTTCCACAGAAGATTTATAGTTTATCAGAGGATAAAGCTTGGAAAGTTGGGAATAAGCCAAGTTAAGTTTATTGTTGATATGAGCCTTCCAGATAAGTTGGTGGTCAAATAGTACTCCCAGGTATTTTACTGTTTCGTCCTTGCACTTCCAAGGTATGTGGATGTTATCTAGCAAAACAGGTGCAGGAGGCATGGGTCATCGGAGTGTGAAAAGCATCATTTTACATTTACTGTGGTTGAGAGCAATGTGCCATGAGTTGAGCCATAGATATAAAGAAACTAGAGCAATTTGAAGATGATTGCCAGCTATGTGAATATCTTTGTGGGAGGTAAGCAAGGCTGTGTCATCGGTGTACATGGACCCACTGACAAACTGCAGGGGAGGAAGGTCTGAGATGTAGATACTGAAGAGGGTAGGTCCTAAGATGGAACCCTGAGGTTCACCAGCGAGGACGGGTCGAGAGGAGGAACGTTCTGAACCTAAAGTGACGGAGAAAGTGTGATCCAGTATAAAACTGTAAAATAACTGATATAGGTAATCAGGAAGACCAACATTATGAATTTTAAACAACAGACCACGGGGCCAGACTTTGTCAAAGGCTTAACTGAAATCTAAGAAAGCAGCTAAGCAATGCTGTTTCCTCTCGAAGACTTGAATGATGTGTTCGGTAATGCAAAGAAGCATGCACGAGAATGACTTTGGCCAAAGACAAATTGAAAGGGTGGTATCACTGAGGAGGCGGATAAAAATTTACAGATGTGGATATTCACAAGCTTCTCAAAAATTTTGGATTGGGCTGGTAGAAGACTAATAGGGTGATAACTGGGAGGCTGATGTGCAGATTTCCAGGCTTGTGCAGAACTATAACATTGGCAGGTTTCCAGCAGGTAGGAAAATAACCCAAGCAGAGTAGAGCATTGAAGAAAGAGGCAAGAAAGGCGTGGGCATTGCAAGAAAGATTTTTAAGAGCAATATTGGTGATATGGTCATGACCAGGAGTCCTTTTGAATACCAGTGTGTGCAATAGGTGACAAACCTTGCTCAGTGAAGTAAACTTGATGGGCACAGGAACATTTGGAGGAAAAAAGAGGCTGGTCCTCTATAGCGGAGCTATAAACAGCATCTACAACTGGTTGGGTGTAAAGGCTGTCTCAAAATAGTCAGCAACAATAGTCATTGTCATTGGAACAGTGCCCACCAGCGCAGCAGAGAGGTGGTATCAGAGGTGATTCCCATAGAATGCAGTGGGTTTCCTTCCAGAGACTGCTGTCTAATGGGGAAATATTGGACAGCTGATGCTGATAAAAAGAATAGAGGTAGTCATCCAGCACTTGCTTAGTGTGCCATGACAACTGGTTCAATCTATGACACTGATGAGGTTGATGGTGCAGTTGCCAGCAATGATGGATTTAATGCTTCTCTCTCAGCAGGTGAAGAATCGTCTGAGGCAGTGATTCATGAAATGGTGGGTGGTGGCTGGTACACCGCGGAACAGTGGTAGCCAATCAAATAGATGCAATCACAGTAGTGGTGAAATGAGTTATAGCTATATCAACATCCTGATTCTGTGTCAAAGGAAGGTGTGGGTAGAGCTCTTGGTTGAGATGATACCAAAAATGGTCCCATTTTACCTGTCTCAAGGGAGGAACATATGTAGAGTAGGTTTTGTTTGCCTGATAGATTGCAAGAATGGGGCAATGATCGGGGTCCATTTCAGACAGAACTTGCATTCACAGGGGATATGGTACCAGGGGTACACTGTATCCCCTGTGAATGCAGGATGCCGTACATAGGGCAAACCGGCAGGACCATTTCCACCAGAGTCAAGGAGCATGAACGGTCCATATGCTTAATGCAGCCTGACAAGTCAGGTCTGGCAGGGCACTGCTTTGAAAAAGACCACAGAGCTAACATCAAAGAAATGACCATTGTGGCAAAATGTAGCGGTTTCTGGGAATGTAGGGTTAAGGAGGTTCTGTCTATCTCCTCTAAGAAGAGCACACTGAACTGGGATGCTGGATTGCAGTTTAGTCCCTCCTGGAAACCAGCCTTAAAGTTGGAAATCGACCGGCTCAGAAAACACAGATTCCAACCACCTCCACATTAGACTGGGTGTTTTCTACTCTGTACATACTAGCAAACAGTACATATACTGGCCCCTTCACTCTTGCTAGTCATTCATCATCCTGATGATGGGAGAGATGTACACTCCCAAAATGTCGATGGCTCTTCATCACTACACCTGGCTCGAAGCCCGAGAACATCTTTCACAATGCATGTGTAGGTGGCACAGTTGATGAAGTCACTTCAGAAAACATTGGACTTCCTCCACCTCAAGAAGAGCAACAGTACAAAGAAAAGTTTAATGTGGAATAAGGATTATAATAAAGGCTTAGTTAGCATATTACTAGAAGCGGATTATTCACCATTATCCATAAAAATCTAATGCGTTACACTCAAATGACTTTCTCTGCTCTTGTACTAACTATTCCTATATACACTTATTCCTCTATCTTCTTCATATTAGTCAAGATAAACATTTGCAGAAATTACTGCTTGTATTCTTGTAGGTGCAAGAGGAATATGAGAGAAAAACCAGTACTTGAATACCTGTCCTATTTTAGGGTAGTCATACAGATATGCCTTTCAATAGATCTGTAGAAGACAATCTTAAATACAAATGATAAAGGATACACAATTATATGATGTAAAAATATTTGATAGACAAAGTATAATAATGTACAAAATAATTATAAAATTTGGAAATATGAGAGCTAATCATTTATTTATTTAATTTAGTGTACTATACAAATGACTGTGTAAAATGTACAAAGAATCATGAATAATTCGGAAACCAATATCTTCTAAAACACTTAATTGCAACTCAAAACTTCAGAAAAAATTTAGTTATTACTCCACAAGCTCCAAAAAGTAGACTAATCACTTCCTAATTTGAAATTTTATATTTTTCTCTTAAATAATGAATGCAAGGCTCAAAATGTAGTTTTTTTCCCCTTATCAATCTCCTTGATTTGGTCCAGATTTTTTCAAATCTAATTGTAGGGTCAAGAATTAGTCCCCTATTTTGTTGCCTGTCAATAGCAATTATGTCTATTATTTCATAAAAATAAGGTTAGAAAATATGTTGTTAATGTAAATATCACCATTTCAAAACCATCGCAATGTACATGTTTCAATAAATCATAGTTAATTATTCCTTGATATAAAAATCTTCTTACTAATATTTCCACAAGCTAATATATATCTTCCAAATTTAAATGGACAAGAAATATGTATATATGTCACCAAGTAATATGTGTAATTACCAATTCCTTATACCAGTATTGAGAAAATCAAATGCCTTATCATGGCCTTTACTAGGCTTTGAGCGATAATCAAATCTTTTAAAGCTGGTCACTGTATGAAGGCTTTGAAATTTTGTTCTCTTTGAACAGCTACTATTTGAGAGAAGTTTGGAAAGCACACACAAATAACAAGGAATATCTCTCAAGGAATATCTCCACAAAAAAATTCATTTGGGCATAAGTTGTGTATTTTAACGTCTTCATGTTTTGTATAGTAAGATTTGGTCTATCTCTTATGGTTTACCAGTCATTTAAAAGTCATCAGGAGTGAGCAGGACTACATAGGCTATAGCCAGAAAATTAAAAATACACATTTCATTTGTCATAAAAATATCTTAAACATACAGCATTTTATTAAAAATACACATTTCATTTGTCATAAAAATATCTTAAACATACAGCATTTTATTCAAAATTGTTAGAGCCATTTTTGAGAAAATCAAAATTTTCCATGTAAAGGGTAGTTCAGGGTGGAGGAATTTTTGTAAAAATCTTTGTATCACATCCTTGAAAGACATTAAACTTAAATACCAACTTTGGTTATTTACCAACTTTTTGTTTTTGAGTTATGGTGTTCATATACATCCCCCCCCACACACACACACGCACACACACACACACACACACACACACACACACACACACACACACACACACACACACACACACACACACACACACACACACATACAGACATTTTTCTAAAAATGCTATTTTTGGATTCAGGGGGTCTCAAAACATATTTCCGGCGAAATCTCAACCTCAAATTTTTGGGTGGAATGCTATACTTCCTCTACTTACTATACATAGTAGAGAAAGTAAAAATGCCTGTCAAATACTTTGAACTCATGTTTGATGATGAAACGATTTAATTTATAATAGAAGAATCCACAAAATATGCAATATTCAACAACTATGATGATTATAAAATAACAACAGAGGAATTGAAAATGTTCCTCTCCATACTTATTTTATCTGACTACACATATTTCCCTAGTAAAAGGTCATATCAGGAAGTATCAGAAGATTTGCAGAATATGCTTATTGCAAATGCCATTAGAAGATTGCTTTCTAGAAACGTATTAACCCATTCTCTGTGCAGACAATACTGAACCTAGTATAAATAACAAGATGTGCAAATTGAAGAAAAGAGTTATCATCCACTTCAGACCAGAGTAGGGTGTCTGTATGGTACAATATGCGAGTGTATGGTAGAATATTTTGGAAGACATAGCTGCAAACAATTTATTCATGGAGAACTTGCTCCTTTTGGCTACAAAGCCTGGTGTCTAAACACTCCCTCTTATTATTTGATTAATCTTGTTAATTATCAAGAAAAGAATTCCCATGGTATTGCAGGATATGAGGAACGCTTCAGAAAGTGAGCTGTGCCTATGCTGGATATGCTCAGTGAGTTACCAAATAATTATGTTTACTTGCCATTGTGTTTATGTGTGATAAGTGACAGGTCCATTTACTTTTTCTGTCACTTTTTTCCCTTAAAACCGAATCACAACTCATAACTCATAACTTTGCAACTCACAGCTGATCTGTTCTATCATAACCTTCACACAAAATAGTGCTCAACTGCTCAAGTTTGCTCTGAGGATTCTACTCACTCATCCAACTCTCTCCAAAAACTCACTAAAAATTGACTAGCTTATATGGTCGAGAATCAGGTAGCAATGATATTTCTGCAGATCTATGTTTCATGAGGCTTCTCATAAAAGCTAGGTAGTAAAAGCTGCTTGAGCTATCTGGAAATGGGCTTTGTTCTTAGCTGACATTGCATTGGTGCATTGGCTAGCAATGTAGTGGTGTGAGGTAGCTGACCCCAAGCTTCCTTTGAGGTGCAGCTGCCCACAATACTCTGACAGCTTTTCAACTGGGATAGAACTATTGGCTCATTTGAAAGCTTAAAAATATGGTGCTGCAGGGACAATTAGGGAAATTAGAATTCTGAACAAGTGCCCTAGCATCCCTTTGAATGAAATGAAAGAGGCATGAGGTGCATACAGCATGGCAAAAAGCTTTAATAGTACAGGTATCGTATGTTGAATAGACAATGCCATAGCTAATATAGCTAACACACTTTTGGGGTAGAGCCAACTTCTTCAGATTCCAGATATTCCCAGGCAGAAAAGTGGAAGGTATGAGTCAGTCAACCTCAGGTTCACAATCCACGAATGGCTGCAACAGATAGAGTGCACAAAAAATCTTGTACTACAGAACTAGGGTTCAGGGAAATAAATGGTGTTGGTCCCTATCCACTAAAGTTGCCAGATGCATTAGTTCCTAGTTACCCCTCAGGATGTCTGGAAATAACACAACTCATCTCAGCTTTCGCCAGTATATTTTTCAGACATAGCTGGAAAAGTACAAAATTACACCATCAGGAAGGGGCTAACCTACTATGTCAAGATACAGCATTCAGCATAGTAGTGTCAGTGATGCTTCTCTTGGTGGAATCAACTATCTTGTTCCTTATTATTTATTTATGCCAACAAACTTACTGTTGGTGTTTTTAAACACACAAGCCGTGTGTGGGCAAAGTTTGAGAGGTAGAACTGGAGCTTAAAAATTCAATGCCACAACTGGGATTTGAACCACAAATTCTACCTCTCAAATATCTTGTTCCTACTATTGATGATGCTGTGCTGGGAAAGCATCTTGACACAGAGTGCATAAGATACAAAGAGGGACTTTGCATCACATGTTTTATCGAGTTTCACACATTTTAAAAGACTTTGACATATTTTTGTTTTAATGAAATTGTATGTGTGTTTGCATCTGATTAATATTCTTAATTCACTTTTAAAATACAGTTCTTTATGCTATTGAAGTGCCATTGTAATTTTGGCATTAGTAGTGATGCATGGCCAATAAAGCATTAAATGCTTGCATGATCAAATGTATACAGTACCTTGTGGCATAATGGTTCACTGTAATAACTGATTATTTTGTATTTGGGTCTCAAAGAATTATATGAATTGCTGATAAAAATGATAGCAATGACAGTTAACTGGCACATATTTGGACTAACTCCTTACCCCTCCACTTGCTACTACTTTGTAGAGTGAATGTCCACAGTGCTTGTCTATCCATGACAAATTTGAAGTGGTATGGATTCATAGAATAGTAATATAATAGTGTTCCAAACATGTAACTAGTATAAGAGGTAGAACCGGAACTTAAACACAGACCTTCCGCTTGCCGGGTGGACGCTCTACCACTCTACACACGGCTTGTGTGTTTAAAAACACCAACAGTAAGTTTGTTGGCATAAATAAATAATGTAACTAGTAGTTTGCTTCCTTCAGCGCCTGTGGCTTTCTGTTGTTTGGCATTACACCTTGAAGCATGATTGCATTCATAGCATACAAACAATTTAAGATTGTATTTCTTCCCCTTTTTTAAGATAGTGGCATGGCATGGGGTGCTACCATTGGAGCTGCCCTTGCATATACACAAATTAAATTCAGAATAGTGTTAGTCTCATATTAATCTACTCTTTGGAAAGTGATCAACTAAAGTGCCTATAATTATAAAAAGTGCAGCAACACCATCAAATTAAATTAAATCTCAGTGATACTCAATTATCCAAGTATTTTTATACATTTATATTAAATGACCACTTTATTTAAAGTTATGAATATTGGAAATAATTTTTTTAAATAATATATATTACACTTACAAATGGTAGTACTGTTCCAAGGCTACAACCCATTTAAAATTTAGGTACTGTTTATTTGCATAAATTTACTACAAGTATCTGCTGTCACCAAGAGGTGTAGCTTGCTGGAATCTCTCATTATCCTTTTCATTTCCCAAAATCCTGGTAGATTATGTTGTGATAAATCATATACCTACATTACTAGTGGTAGCTTGTGCAAAACTGTACCAATGTGCTGCAATATTTATTTTTTCCAACACAACTCCACAAGTTTCCACATATAATCTGGCAGCTTGATTTGGATGGATTTTGAAACCTCCTTAAAAACCTCTTCACCTGCAACACGTTCTTTCACTGCAGTGTATATATGAGAAGTTAAATCTATAAAAAATAAAAAGATACCTAGATTTTTTGTTTTGGTCCTTTTGTACCCTCTCAAAGCCAGTTCAAAGGTACCACAATATTTTATATGAGTACAATCAATAATTCTAGAGAGAAATTATTTCTGCTGCTATTTACTGGCTATGTTTTACTCTCTTGTCATGACAGGCATGACTTAATATTGTTGCAATGTTAGCATTCCATTACCTAATGCACTAAGATCAAGCAGGCTGTTTTATGCTGTTACTACCCCTCTACCCTATGCATCATTGTTTCCAAATAACTAACATGGAAAGGAAAAAGGTGCTCACTGAGTATCACCTGCAGATCCATATGTTTTCATACATTTTTATATTAAATTACCTTGTACACTCACTTTTTTACCACTATCTATAGAGTTTTGACTTATATTTAAATTTAGAGTGGGTATACCTAGCTGTTTAATTCTCACTTACTCCTCCAAAGGTCTACTTGAAAGGGTCTCTTTAATACATCACTGACAGAATTCCCCAGTTGCTTGCACAACACAATATGCAGATTTTCAGAAAAGAAAGAGAAAGAATCTGCTGCACAGTACAGTAGTCTAAAATGAATACTTAACTCAGAGTAGCTAAGTGAAGCACATTCACAGCTGGCAAGGAGTAAAGCCCAACAGAGCATGCACAGTTGAAATTTCACAGTAATGATTGAGATCATAGGGGCTGAAACCCATTGAGCACTTGATACCATACTTTCTAGCTCTGGTGGTTCATGTTACAGTAGAATCCTGATAACTTGACTGTCTATAATTGGACATTCTGTGTAACTCAACAGCAAATGAAGAGTCAAGAAATGGTCGGCATGTTAACTCGTAGCAAACGTAATGAAATGTGTGAAGTTAACAGTGAAAAAGTGCAAATGAAGAGTCAAGAAATGGTGAAAAGTATGGTTTACGATAATAGAAGCAATGGAAATAAAGATAAAAGTTTTGGAAGTCTACGAGCGACAAGAAGTAACATCCAAGATGAGCACGCGACCGAAGCGTTGTCCGAAACACGAGGAACGCGCGAATCCGAGGTGATAGCGTCACTCCAGAAGATCGTAGAAATGCTAAACAGGGAACTTAAATGTGCTCAAGAAGAAATACGACTACTAAAAACTCAAAAGGATAAGCTAAAAACTGAAAACGAAGAACTTCGGCAAGCTGATAATTATGCTACAGTCGTGAAAAAGCGAGATAACAAGAAAAACGCGGTACGAGAAAGTGGAATGTGTATAAATGTGCCAACTTGCAACCGTTTTGAAGCTCTAAGTGAGAATAATGATACAGAAACCACTAATTTAAACAGGAGCAGAGAAAGAAGAAATAATGTTCAAGAGCACGACCGCTTGAAGAAACAAAAGGTGATGGTGCTTGGCGACTCCATATTAAGATACGCGGGTGACGAGTGCCGCAAAGATGGCTATGATGTATACTGCTACCCGGGAATCTGCGTTAACGGACTTAAGCACCAAATAGAAACACTGAAATTAAATGAGGTGAAGCCTGACATAGTGGCCTTGCATGTGGGAACCAACAACATAAGAAGAAGGGTACATCCAGATTATATACTGGGGGAAACCATGGAATTAGTGGACCAGATAAAACAGAGGAACCCCCAAACAGAAATAATAATTAGTGGTGTACTGTACAGGCGCGATGTACATTGGAAATATGTCCAGAAAGTGAACAATGGACTGGACTGGTTATGTAACAGACGCAATTGTCTTATGCTTGATGGTAATTGTTGGCTGGAAGATAGGGATCTTGGCAGGGATGGAATACATCTGAACAGAAGAGGATCAACAAAACTAGGTAGGCTACTCTGTGATGCAATTAACGTGTGCAAGAAGGGAAGGAACAGTCAAAAGGAAGTCACAACAGAAGACTATCCTAAGGTGCAGAGGAAAGACAAGAATATGCAACAAGCAGTAGTAGGGGATGAAAGAGAAGCACTAGCCCAGGAAGCCTGCAGTGAGGAGCAGAGGATCCCAAGTCAGATGGAAGAAGATATGCAAGAAGGAGTAATAGTAAGTGAAAAACAAATACAGGTAGAAGAAACCCACAGTATGGAAGACAGGACTCGTGAACTCTCACACACTGGTGAAGGTAATTTTTTATAGCTCCAGATAATAAACTTGAATTATTAATATTACATCTGAACGTACAGTATCTAAATAATAAGTTGGATTCAACAGAAAGTTTTTTAATACAGCATGGTGTTCACATAGCTGTGCTCTCTGAACATGGCCTACGTAAGGATAATCTAGGATTTAGAATGTTTAAATGTTACACTCTGCTGGCTAGCTTTTGTAGAGAAAAGCACAAAGGAGGTGGAGTAGCTATTTTTGTAAGGAATGATATCCTAGAGCAGTATAAAATATCCTCAATATTAGTTAATGCTAAAGAAAAAATCTTTGAAGTCACTGGGATAAAAATCACTGGCCCTGTAAATCTGAAAATTTTTGGTATTTATAGATCACCAAGTGAAATGGCCATTAGCTTTATTGATGATCTAAGCAAACTCTTGGAACTCCATGATCGTAATACAAATATTTTGCTAGCTGGGGATTTTAACATTAACCTAGACTTCAGCAACAACAATTACCTTAAACTACATGATATATTAAATGCTCATAGTCTAAGAGATCATATATTAAGTTACACACGAGTAACACTAAAAACGGCTACTGTTATTGATCATATTGTCAGTAACATGCCTGATGAAATAGTAACTACTCAAGTTGTAAACAGCTATCTGTCTGATCATTTTGCTCAACTTGCTAGTATTAAAATTGGGGATAAAAACAATAATAATAATAATAGTATTAGGACTAAGATATTTCAACAGTTAGGTGCTGAAAATATTGAAAACTTAAATTATAGTCTTGAAAAGGAAAACTGGGAATCTACTTACTGTGAAAAAGATGTTAATACTAAGTGGCAATCTTTTTACCAAATATTCAACAAACATTTTTATAACACATGCCCAATAGTTAAAAAAGTGATAAAATGTAGAAAGGTACCTAAAATACCCCTAAGTCCTGAAGCCTTTACTCTAAGAAATAAAATGAAGGACATGTACATATTGCATAAGTCAACTAAACTTGACCATTATAATAAGGAATACAAAAAATATAGAAATATGTATCTCCAGCACCTGCAGAAGCTACAGTCTGATTATTACACTGGCAGGTTGTGTAACTCTAGCAATATGTCGAAAACTGCCTGGAACATTATCAATGAATATAGAATGCAGGATAAAAAACAAGAAAATATTAAGCTGAATGTGAATGGCAATGTTATTTCAAATCCTGTTGAGGTTACTAACATAATGAACGAGTTCTTTGCCAACTGTGCTAACGAATTGGTTAAAAATATAACAGAACCCCCTATATACAATGTTGTAGCTAATGACAGGTCCTTCTTTATACATCCTACCTCAGAGGAAGAAATTATAAAAATCTTGAATGAAATGCCTGCGAAACCTTCATGTGGATCAGATGGCATTTCCTCTAAAATATTAAAGCAATGCAAAACAATATTGGCCAAACCATTAATGCATCTAATAAATGCCAGTATTGAAGCAGGTGTGTTTCCTGATATCCTTAAAATAGGCGTCATTAAGCCCATTTATAAAAAGGGCAATAAAAACGATGTTAACAATTATAGGCCCATCACTCTAACCTCCAGCATAGGTAAACTATTTGAGAAAATTATACTGAGAAGACTGGAGCACTTTCTAGAGAAAAACAAAATTTATGCCCAATCACAACATGGTTTTCGCAAATCTCTTTCTACCACTACAGCTGTAATCTCGCTTGTGCATGATATTATGGTAAAAATTAATCAAAATAAGAAAGTAGCTGGCTTAGTGGTCGACCTATCGAAAGCTTTTGACTGTGTAGGACATGATATTTTATTAAATAAGCTTAATCTGTATGGAATCAGAGGTCTACCTAACAAATTAATTGAATCTTACCTATCTGGAAGACAACAGTGCTCCAAAATCAACTATCTTGATGGCAACAACATAAATAAAATAAAATCAGCAATGTTGGAGGTAAAGTATGGAGTTCCACAGGGTTCTGTCTTGGGTCCTGTTCTATTCATTATATATATATAAATGATATACCAACAGGGAATAATTTTAATACAATAAGCTATGCTGATGATACTACTGCTTTATGTTGGAATGATACCTTAAATACACTTGCAAATACCATTAATGACACTAATCACACTATGACGCATTATTTTGAACGTAATAAACTAAAGGTAAATGAAGAAAAAACCAAAGTTATGGTATTTGACATACGAGGAAGAAATGAAGTGAATGAATCTATTTCCCCCATGCTCAATCTGACACTGACTGCATCTTATCCCTTATTAGGATTAAAAATAGATAGTATGCTAACCTGGTCTGAACACATTAACGGTGTCTGTAATAAAATAAGTAAATATATCTACTTCTTCAGACTAATGAAAAGATATGTGAATGAACATACAATGAAAATTATGTACTATGGGCTTATTTTTCCACATCTCAGTTATTGTATAGAAGTTTGGGGAGGAGCTGCACAGGTACATATTAATAGAATTTTAATTTTACAGAAGAAGTGTTTAAGAACTATGTTCAATATTCATAAACTGGAAACTTGCAGAAATGTGTTTATTAAGGAAAACATACTAACCATTGTGTCATTATATGTATATAAAACCATTCTTTTAACTGTAAATAGCACAAATGGTATCCAGATGAATAGTGAAATACATCCGCATAACACAAGGCAAAATATGGACTTTCATAGAATAACAGTGAATAAAAAGAAAATAAATACAGATCCATATATTATAGGCAGTATACTGTATAATAAACTACCTGCTAAAATTAAATCCTGTACAAAAAATTGTTTTAAAAATAAACTAAAGCAGTATCTTATTCATAAATGTTTGTATAAAGTGGATGAACTGTAATTTGAATTGTTATAAGCTATGTATGAATTTTTATTGTTAGAAACTATGTATATACTGTGATACAATTATTATTATTATTATTATTATTATTATTATTATTATTATTATTATTATTATTATTATTATTATTATTATTATTATTATTGTTATTGTTATTGTTATTGTTATTGTTGTTGTTGTTGTTGTTGTTGTTATTGTTATTGTTGTTATTGTTGTTATTGTTGTTGTTATTGTTATTGTTATTGTTATTGTTATTGTTACTGTTATTGTTATTGTTATTATTATTATTATTATTATTATTATTATTATTATTATTATTATTATTATTATTATTATTATTATTACTATTATAATTATTATTATAAATCTTTTGTATAAATTAATTTTTGATATGTGTAAACTTTGTAAATACTGTAAATAGGTATGACAATGTCAGACACTCTGTATGAGTCAATTGACAGTAATAAACTACTACTACTACTACCATTTTATTTTATTTATTTATATTTTTTAAAAAATTTTTATTGTTAAACTTGACTGTAGTAATATCTGTTACCTACTATATGTTATGAGTAGTGCAGGTAAATTTTAATTCGTGTACATATACAACCTGCTGTCTCCCTCACAGTAACAAAAGGGCTGACCGTGTATTGACCTTCAGTATCAGATTAGATTAGATTAGATTAGATTGCGTTCTGTAGGTTCAATGATGGCCAGGCAGACCTTGAACATAGAACTTGTCAAAAGCATTTACAATTAAATGCATAAAAAACATGCAAAACATATATAAGTTTCAAGTTTTGCTGTTAAAGTACGAGATGAAGATAATACTTCTAGTGCATTGACACTTACATAGTTATTATACATGTACAAAATCATGTTACTTGGCTTTTACAGACTGTGTCATTGCTTCAATGTTTACATTTTTGCTTGTATGAAAAAGCAGTCCAAATTTATAGCTAAGTAATACATTCTAACATGTTACACATGTACATTTAGCTTATTAGTAAAAAATATTCTTACTCATGTGTTAAGTGTGTCAAATTTAAGATAAGCGACCTCAAAATATTAACTGTGCACATTAATCATAGCATACCTATTTTAATTCTTACATAGTATGTAATGTACAGAGTAGACAACATTTCAATTATGTTCATATATACAGAATATCTATTTACATCCTTACTTTTACATAAAGCGTGTCCAACATGATTGTTCAAATATACATTTTCAAAATATCAACAAACATATTAACACTGTTACTTAATATTGGAACTTAAATTATAATCAATTGGTTGGCTTTTTGTAGCCTGCACGTCATTATTGTATTTTCAGCTACCCTTGTTATACTTAATTCCCTAATTGGTACCCATCGAACAATACAACTGATCTGACATTAGGCTGATTATTAATTTAAATATTCCTCTACAGAATAAAATGACTTATCACAGAGATACTCTTTGAGGGAAGCTTTAAAAGCTCTGAAATTGCTAACATTTTCCTTTAGATTACTGGGGAGAGCATTAAATATTTTAATTGTTTCACAATAAACACCTTTCTGGAAGCAAGAGAGTTTGGCATTGGGACGATGTATATTTCTTTTTTGCCTAGTGTTAAACGTATGAATTTCCATGTTAGTTGTAAAGCAATTCTGGTTATTAGCATAAAATTTTAAAATAGATAGTATATATACGCAAGGTAAGGTTAATATACCCAGTTTCCGAAATAGATCTTTACATGACTGCCTTCTATGGGTGTTGCATATTATTCGTATAACCCTCTTTTGTATTAGGAATATGTTCTTACTATACACTGAATTTCCCCAGGACATTATTCCATATTCCATAATGGAGTTAAAATAAGCAAAATAAACTAACTTCAGTGTGTCAATCGTGTGGAAGTTAACCAGAGATCGGATGGCATAACATGCTGCAATAAGCTTAGGTGTAATGTAATTAATATGTGACTTCCAATCCAGGTGGTTGTCTACTTGGAGACCTAGAAATTTTACCTCATTAGGTTGTTCCAGTAAAATATCATTGATTCCTATTTCTATATGGGTATGTGGTGAACGATTAGTTATGAATTTAATGAATTTTGTTTTTTCAAGGTTTACTGACAGTTTGTTTGCTTTAAACCAATTTGACATGCAGTTTAGTACATAATTTAATTTGATAACGCACTCACTTAAATTTTTGCTTTTCACGAGGACACTGGTATCATCTGCAAATAGATAGATACTAGCAATGTTATTTATGTATAGTGGGAGGTCATTTATGTAGATTATCTAGTCAGAACATAAGCAACCAGCAAACCATTGTCACAAAATCAAAAACTTCCAACTAATAATGTGGATATATAGCACAAACTCTTGTTTGGAAGATTTGAAGGTTTACTGCTTTACCCAGTATAAAGTATTTTTTTAGACATGATGAATTGCATAGTGGTTTATGATTGAGTTCACTCTTGTATTTATAAGACCATAAGGATGTCAGGTTATCTTTCTGACTTCCATGCAGTATACAAGCATCATGGAATGTGCATGATTAAATACAGTGCCATCTCCCATTATCAGCAGTGTCTTGTTTATTTCAAGGAAGTAGACAGAGACATTTCCCACATCATTCAAGCAAGAGCATTTGCCATGTCTAAAAATACCTCTGTGTGTGATAAGCTAAATATTTCTGGTTACAGTGCAGCCTCCAAGATTTCAGGCTCAGTGTTGTGTTATGTTGTTTGTGCCAGGGAAAATGTTCAATGGGAAGAAAAGACAAGTTATCATGACAGTGGAAATTAAATTAGATATGTTAAAGAAACTGGACAGAGGGGAACATATTAATATGTAATAAATTTTAGAATATGTTATACTCTTGTTTCCTATATTGTGTTGGAATACATATTTATATAATTTGCAGTATTATGTTATGTGTTGTGAATAACAGACCCCTAATTACATAAAACTCCACATTTCAGTTTCTTGACAGCCTCTCAGTCTGCATTAGGTCGAATTATCAGGATTCCACAGTATTTCAGAGAGCGAGCTATAAAATTTATTTTTATCCTTTTTCTACATAGTGGCTCACACTCTAAGGGAATAGGTATATATATATAGTTGCAAAAGTACAAAGAAACTGTTTTTAAAGAAATAATTTCAAAGGAGAAAAGCTGACTTCAGCTTCCTGAACTGTGTGAGATGACAACTATGGAATTAAAGCCATGCAGCTTATTAATAAAACAAATTTCAATCAAAATTCCTGGTTTGCAATGACTTTTTTGACTAGTTTATTCTCTTTATAGACCATAATATAATGTGCATATGGTGTGACATGGCTTAGTAACTACAGAAACTCTCTTTTGCTATCATCAATATGCTTACCTTAGTACTCTTTCAGCCCTATAATTTTCTGCTTGTTGTTTCTTTATACCCAATATACTGAAATTAAAACTATTATATTGGAATTATTGTCACCTTTGAATGCTTTGAGTTCACTCATACTGCTGACTTCATTCCATGTACTATCAGATAACCACATCGGTGCAGGATTTTCAGCATGATTTTTATCATCAACTCTTCCTAATATAAAAAAATCCACTTCTTTCTTTTCAACAGCTTGCTGATTTCTGTAAAAATAAGTACAATATGCAGAAGTAAGTAATTTACTTGTTAATGTCAAACACAAAGGTAAAATATTACTACAGGTATTGTGTATATCTGCCTACCAAGTTCGTCTAATGCAAGGTTTAAAAATGTTTGTGATTATGAATTCATATTTGGATGGAATAATGTCATATAACAAATAGCAGCATGTATGGCAAGGATTTTATTGTAAATCAAATCTATGGTTGTGAAATTCATGAAACAGTGAATGAATGTTTATTAAAACCTCTTCGCTTTATTTATTGAACTGGAAGGCAACATATAGGGGAAAGTGGCCATGCCAGGCAAAGCGGCTCTGAGGGTTTTAGGAACTTAGAAGTACTGCCATTGCATAGAGAATGTGTGTGCTCTTTCCACTTAATGTGATTAGTCTTCTTGAAAAGCTCAAACTGATTAGCATGTTGTCTCTGCAAGTTATTATAATTTTTGTGAATTTTAATCACTCTTTTGTAAGATAAGTGCTCCAGTTGTATATTTATTACTATTGGGTAAACCAAGTGACTTACCATTTTTAAATGGAATTTTTTTGAAAGTGTGCTTCCTTGACTACAAAATTTTGCTTTTGCAATCGAGTTGCTCTGTTGTATTTTGAGGTAGAACGGCTGTTGTATAATGCTGTTCATGCAGACAAGATGGCTTCCAGCCTGGTACCAAGAGCCAATTCTTTTTTTAATTGTCATCTTGGGTTATTGTTTGATATAGAAAAACTTTGAATAGTTTGTTTAGTATCATTTGACCATTAAGTGAGAATATTCATAAGAGAAAAATGATGATAATCAAAATATTTACACGTATATCAAAGCTTCAGCAGATGACAAGTTGAAAAATTGTTGTGATTTGTTTAAATTCTGCAACTTTGCTATAAATAAAATGTGTCTACATTATGTTCTATACTTAAGCCATTTTAATCACACATATCTTATTCTAACGCTATTCATTACCAGGCAAATTGGGGGTACTTTTCAAAATGTTGCTTATTTTTAATAGTTAAATTAACCCCAAGATCTCTAAAACATTCTATAAAGTGCTAAAATTGTTGGAGCATATAACTACCAATTTCCATGCCTTCATTGCAATTATGATTCTGCTTAAAAGAACAGTAAACTTTAGCTTGACCACTTTGTCCTTGTCTCCCTTATATATGCTTCTCAGTATCACATTACCTATAAGTAAAACTAACTTATTAAAAAGAAGGAAAAATTAATTATTCTACACAAATATATAACACTTACTAAACAATGTATTGATAAAACTTTAGAGAATATTTCATTTCAGAACAGGGTAAAAAACTCACATCATAATACTGATGCACATGATGAAAGCAAAGAGCTGTCTGTCCTTTTGGAATAAAGACTGCCGAACATTTTTGTAGAGCCTGTATGTAAAGGTATCATAGAGATATTGGAGCCGACGTTCCAGATTCTTAGATTTATTGCTGGAAAATAAGTAAATTATATAGGTACATAGTAATAGTCTAATTGGCTTACAGTATTCTGTGAGATTATGGCATTTTTCAATGATTTTAATTTGTTTCAGCACATAGTTCTAACTCTGTTGTTAAGAAGAAAAACCTGAGAAACTTGCAAATTCTATATTTCTTGCACAATTACTCTGACTTTTTACCAGATATTTGCAATATACCTTCCACGCCTGGGGAGGTGCCCAATGGAGACTAGCAACTCCACACAAGTTCAGTAAATTAAACAATTTGGAGTGATTCTTAATAGATAAGACCTATTTTAGCATTGAGGAATATTTAATATGTTATAGCTTTGTATTTAATATACATATCATGTTAATATAAATAAATATTGACAAACATTTACTTTAATACAGACCCTCATTACTCTACATATTTTATCACACCTTAGATTTTATTTTAATGTACATACAGTAGAGTCCTACTAATTCAAATGAATTGGGAATTAGTGTAATGTTTTTATAAGCACTGTTGGCATCCACCTAGTGTGACCAGCCAGGTAAAAGTCGGAATGGAAGTAGGCGAAACATTGCCTCTTCAAGCTGTTTCAGTGCATTGTGATGCGAAAAATTATGCTGTTGGTTCACGTTGGATCGCCATTTGTAGCGGAATATATGATGGTCACGTTGTGTCACCCTTTGATGTGGAATGGATGTTGTTCGCTCCGGCTTAGTTCAGCATGAAATCTCTTTAATCCCGGGTATGCGTAGGTATGTTTATAGATTACCCAAGAGGAACTTTTGTATATTATTTATTTTTTTACTCTCTGACACTTTCGGGAGTTATGCCGACTTTCGATACATAGAGATACTCGCAGAGCAATCGCACTCACATGTGTACACCACAACGTCCATTACCGGTCTGGGGCGGGTGGTGACGCTTTCTGGCGTACCCACGCTAGGAAAACGTTCTCTCCAATTTTAAATGTCATGACGTCATCCAAAAGAAAGCCTCGTATCCAAAATGCTATTTCATTCCTTTTCCCAATTTAGAAATGTCCCTTTTTATTATAACATTTTTTTTTTTAATTCCAAATATATAGTTACCTTTTTATGATTAAACAATGTTTTCTTTATATTCTATTAAACATATCGCGCGACTTTTAAGGTTGGCAGACCTGAATTTTGACTGATTTCAAACTATGTGGTATGACGTCATGACTCGTTAATTTCAAACCAATAATGCGTTTATCCTGCAAATTTAACGACTATTATTTACTCATATCTTGCTCACCTTACAACACTTCCTACTCTATTATCTACCTATGTTATTACTCAACACTTATCGCAAATCTCATATCCGGCAATTAAATTAAAACATGTCTTTATCAAGCCCATTCGATTTGAAATCTAAATTTCGGTATCAAATGCCCCCATTTATGTTATTTTATTATTCCATAATAAAATAATGTAAATGTCTTGCCCGAAAGAAAAATTAAAAATTACTCCTGAATTTTGAATAATCGGCAACACTCCCATTATATACAATTTTCAATTACACTGTTTTGAAATTGGTTATTAACATATCTTCTCATTGATCTTTATAACATGACAAACAATTGTACACTTGACTAAACATTAATCCTTAAATACTAATTACAATATGTTATGGTTTCTTCTGTGAAACTTTTATATAAAGGTTAAATTTCAAGAGTCTTTCTTTATACTTCCTTCTTTTAGTTAGTTCATGTTTGCTCACTTCGCTCTCAGTATCACTTGCACTGTGAATTTTCACTTTTGTTATTGTAACACATATCTTTACTAGATCCTTTAAGCACTAAAAATGTACATATATTTATATAAATCCATTACACTCTTCAGACAAGTTCTTTCTTTGTCTTGCTGTGATAACTATCTATACATCTAAATATTTTAACAAATGTTTACAAATTAAATATTCGGTTTTCTCTCTATGCGGAGATGAACATTTTAACAATCTTTCTGAAGCTGTTATTGCGAGCTCTATACAATATATTCTTAAGCTCTTTGTAGTATATAGAAATTCACATTCTGCATTTGTCATGAATACATAAGTATCTGACCAATATATGGTTTTCAAGTAAGCTAAAATTTAAATTTTATCTAAAAGCTGATTGGGCGCCAATAGAACAAATGACACTTCGTATTTTTACATGAAATCAAGGTTCCAAGGTACCACACGGTTTCTTGTATGGTCGAAGGAGTTGTTTATGCCACCTTCCCAGACATTTTTCATTTTTAACATCTTTTACTTCATAGGTATGATAACCAAATTTTGATATAATTTCTGCAGGACCTTTATATAACAATTCCATCCTTTTGTTCCTACCTTGCAATGCACTTGATAACTTATGGTCTTTAACTAGTACCCAATCGCCTATCTTAGGTTCCCATTTATGTTTTCTACTCTTTTTCTTTAATTTTCGCTTCTCTGCCTTTTTCTTGATTCGTTCAAAAGCAATTTTCGCTCTTTCTTCTTCACTTAACTCAATGTCATTTATTTTGAGTATTTTTGGTACCCCGATCAATACTGGTTCTGGTTCAATTCCTAACATTAATTTTATTGGGGCAAACCCAGTAGTTACATTAATGGTGTGATTAATAATCTTTTCTATCAATGGACAATATTTCACCCAATCCTTGTGATTATGATGTGTAAGTACACGTAAATAAATTCCTATATCTCGGAGGACACGTTCTGTTGGATTCCCTGATGGAAAGTATGAGGAACAATAATTTAGTTTTCTCACGTCTAATGTCACCCTAATCTTTCCATTAGCCTTATTTACAATACATAGGGGATTCACAAATTCTGAATTCGAAATCTCAATAACCTCGTCTTCTAACATTGACTTTATAACTGCATCTACCTCTTCTCTTATTGTACTAGGGATAGCTCTTGCTTTATGTGTAAAAGGTTTGATGGGTATCATCTCAAACGAATGAGTATAAATATTACATTTACCAGGTTTCTCAGAGAATACTTCTTTATTTCGGATTAATATCTTAAACAGTTTATCCCTTTGTTGTTCATTTAGTTGATCAGCCTGAGTTACCTTTTCCCGCAATAATTCTTCTAAGTCTTCACTACTCTCCCTATCATAGTACCTAGTTGCGTCAGAAAACCTCAAATTGTCTACGAAATCATTTTTATCCCATTCTACATTTTCTTTATTATCGACACTGTACTCTTTGACATTTACTTCAGTTAATTCCATAGCTCCTACTTTAACATCTTCTACAAAGAATGTATCCCCTTGGATTTCTTCTTCCTCTTTTTCTCTTACAATAGTTTCTAAACTACTATCTTCCACAAATGGCCCTATAATGGTCTCATCTTCAACTTTCATTTCTACAATCATGTTTTTAAAATTCACCACAGCTTCCCAGGCATAAAGACAATCACAACCTATTATAATATCTGTCACAAGTCTTCCTACAATCAGAAATAAAATTCCTAGTATTCTCCCATTTATTTCAATATTTATCATTGCTTGAAATTTTACTCTCTCTTTTCGTTTTCCCACAGCTAGCAAGCAATATATCCCATTAACTGGTAAAGACATTATTTTAAAACCACTACTTTGTAAATTATCATAAAAATTTTGTGAGCATACTGTGCTATTTGATCCCGTATCTATAATTGCATTGTATCGTTTTCCATTTACTCCAATTTTGATTTTAGGTGGATCTCCTACTTTTTCGTTTTCGTTGATTCTATTTTTCCATTCTCTTTTCTTTTGTATCATCATTTGCCTTCCAGGACTATTTATTAACGAGTACCTATCACAATCATCACTAGGATACCCAGTTCTCACTGAAGGCGCGTTTGACCGGGTCTGGCGTTTCCCTGATTTTTATGTATGGCTCCTGTACTATTTCCCGAATTGTTACTTCTGTTTTCCTGCATTAAATCGGGGTTACTTCCTACCATGTTTTTGACCATGTTAATGGCTTCAACCATTTCAGCATTTTCGGGGGAATTTCGTCCATTAGAATACCTTTCTCCCTGTCTTGGTGACCTTGGTCTAAACTCATTATCTCCGTTTGTCCAATACCCATCATTTGAATTTCTACTATGTCCAAAATAACGTCCCCGTCTACCTCGATCAAATCTATTTGTATTCATATAATTCACCCTTATATTTCTTCCCCTTAGATTACCATTTCTATTTTGGTGATGCCCTTCCTGGTTACATCTACCTTGATTTTCCCACCGGAATGATTCCATCCTTGGTACTGGTCATTTATATCTTTCCCTAACCTCACTTCTATTCTGATAATACTGTGCCCCTTGCCCGAAAGAATTTACAGTTTCTTTTTCTTCATATTTATTTCCAAATGCGTGTTTTGGCTTATTGACTTCTAAGGCTGATAATAATTCGATCATAGCTGCAATGCTACCGGGTCGGGCTATGATTAGGTAGTGTTGAAGCGTTTCCGGAAAATGTGGAGTAACTATATTTATTAGATCTTTTTCATCTATGGGAGGATCCAACATCTTCGATTTTCTCGCTATTCTCATAAAATAGTTGACCATCGATTCCTCCGATCTAGGATTAAACTTTCCATTGCTTAATTCGACTCTAATATTAGCCTGCCTACTAGCCCCCCAATATCTGGTTAAAAAGATGTTCCTAAAGGTCCCATAATCATTATTGTTACCCATAGAAAGGCCTAGCCAATTGGCAGCATTACCCTTTAGACATTTTCTTACTATCACCATCTTGTACTCCTCCGGTATACGTTTCACCGTGAAGTAATCTTGTAACCCTTCTATAAAGGCTTTCAGATCATCTTAATCTTCATTTTCAAAAACTGGAGGTGTCATTTCATTTAAGATATGGTTAGGCCAGTGTAAATTTGAATTGTCACTTGTCTCTGAACTATTTCTGAGATGAGAATGGGAATTACTGTTACCTCTATTTTGCATCGAAATGTCAGCTGACACACCTGGTATTGCCTCGTTTCTTGCAACTTCATTATTAAGATTGTTGTGATTACATGCATTTTCATTTAATTTCAAATTTTCTAGGGCCTCTTTTACATGAGTAATTTCTGTTACTACTCCTTTTATTTGGTCTGTAACATCCTCCAAATTTCTAGCCTGCCTTTCACTTTCTACATCAGATCTTTCCATTCTAACTTTACACCCCTGTAACTCTTCTCTAATTTCTTCCCTGTCTTTATCTAACCTTTGTACTACCTCTTCCCTTTGTTTGTCTAATTTATATGTTACTCTTTCCCTTTCTTTATCTAATTTTTCACTCACTTGTTGACCTAACTTCTTTTCAGAATTCTTTACTTCTTGCCTTATTGTCTCTAATTCTCCCTTAACCTGTTCTCTATTTTCTTTGACTTCACTACTAACTTTATTAATTTCCTCCCTAACTCCTTCCCTAAAGGTTTCTAAAGCTCTCTTCTGATTTTCCAATTGCATTCCCAATTCCTGTTGCCCCTTCTCTAATTTCTGTCCTAACTCTGTTCTTAATTCTTTACTAGTTTCATCTATCTTTTGACTTAACTCTGTACTCATCTTTTTCATTGTTCTTAATTCTTTACTAGTTTCATCTATCTTTTGACTTAACTCTGTACTCATCTTTTTCATTATCTTTTGAAACATATTCTCTATTTCTGACATAACCGCTGGCCTTTCTGAATTACTACTAAACATTTCTGAGCTACCTCTAGGTGTTTCTCTAACGTTCTGATCTTCTACTTCTTGGCATATTCTGCTACCGATTATATTTTGATTATATTCTTCCATCCTAACTACACTTTTCTCAATTTCCGGACTCTCAAAACCTAGAAAATCGCTATCACTGTCTTCCATTTCTAAGCTATTTGCATGTGTTTTTCTACTCACCAATATTTCACAATTTTCACTATTATGATTTTTTTTTTTTTTTTTTTTAAACTGCACTTAAACTTATTCACTACACGTTTCACACGATGTTGACACACTGGGCACCTTCTTGTTTGCTGGTTCGATGCTGGCTTGGTCGTCGTCCTTATTAATCACTGGTTCAATGCTGGTCTAGTTCATTCTTGGGGTTGGTCTATTCTCTCGATGCCACACGTTGGTTCGCTATTTGATGCGAAAATTATGCTGTTGGTTCATACTTTATTTTTCTCTCGATGCCACTTTCAGGAGTTATGCCGACTTTCGATACATAGAGATACTCGCAGAGCAATCGCACTCACGTGTGTACACCACAACGTCCATTACCGGTCTGGGGCGGGTGGTGACGCTTTCTGGTGTACCCACGCTAGGAAAACGTTCTCTCCAATTTTAAATGTCATGACGTCATCCAAAATAAAGCCTCGTATCCAAAATGCTATTTCATTCCTTTTCCCAATTTAGAAATGTCCCTTTTTATTATAACATGTTTTTTTTTAAATTCCAAATATATAATTACCTTTTTATGATTAAACGATGTTTTCTTTATATTCTATTAAACATATCGCGCGACTTTTAAGGTTGGCAGACCTGAATTTTGACTGATTTCAAACTATGTGGTATGACGTCATGACTCGTTAATTTCAAACCAATAATGCGTTTATCCTGCAAATTTAATGACTATTATTTACTCATATCTTGCTCACTTTACAACACTTCCTACTCTATTATCTACCTATGTTATTACTCAACACTTATCGCAAATCTCATATCCGGCAATTAAATTAAAACGTGCCTTTATCAAGCCCATTCGATTTGAAATCTAAATTTCGGTATCAATTACACCAAAAGGAGATCACTGACTTCACTTCTTAAGTGTTGATATGCTTTTCCATTTTGCTTTCTTGTTAACATAAAAAAATTACATTCAAACTTTGTGATACACATTGTTAGCAGGCCCAGGCCTTCCATTTTTTTAGTTTTTATGTATAACATAACCCACATATTCACTGCTTACTCCTGTAGCATTTATTTCATGTTTTTCTGTGCTAATAAATTTATGTTTTTACTTAGAAAAACTAGTTTAATCTTAATCTTTATTTTTTCCTATTTTAAAATTTAAAATAAACTTGGTAGATATTGTGACTTTGGTTGCGGGTGTGAAGTAAAGTAGACAGATGTAGTCGAGATAAAGAAACACTTTTATTTCCGTAAACAGTAACTTTGTACACTCGTTGCAACAACAAGAAAGTCTTTTCCGATTCTCCAACAGCACGGCTCCGAACTCGTAACACAAAGAACCGTCCCTTCTCCGTCGGCACAACTCTTCACATCGTCTGTCCGTCTCCGTCGGCACGACTACTCAACCTTCACATACGTCTGACTGACTCTTCTGTCGCACTTTACCGCTATTTATATCTCCCAGGCACTATTCTGGAAGCTTCAGGAACGTTCAGTTATTGCGGCGAGATACAAAGCAGAGAAGGTTCTCGAAGTGTCTATCCTTTTCTCTCTTTCGGCAAGCGCCCCAACAATGCGGCCATGCTCTGTCTCTTTCCTTCGGCTCCTTTGGGGTAGTGCCGACAATAATGCGATGGGTGACACTGCTGTTGTAGGCAATTAGATGCGGCGGGCGCGGTGACACTGCTCCCTCCTCAGAGCTGGTCGTCCCGACCAGCACTATCACTGCGGCATCTCCCTTGCGCCCCGGTGGACTAACCCATCGAACCTCTTCTCCAGGAGGCACGATCCTAGGTATCGCTGTTGGATAGTGTCCCTTGGTCCGGGTAGGACAATGTATGCCATCCCGCTTCGAAATTCTGCAACAGTACCGCCGGTCTTGACGGTCCGTCGTCCAGTTGCCCTTCTTCCTGGTGTGTTGACGGGCCATCCTGCGCACTTGGAAACGGCTCACTAGGTACCATGTCCGCCGACCTCTCTGGCGCACCTTCGCAGCCACCTTGCTTCCGATGGGTCCGGCAACAAACCTCACCACATCCGCGCGAGTCGCGTCCACCGCTGCACTCGTGTTCACTCGTGCTCGGCACGGCCTCTCCTGTATCCTGCCGTCCAAGATGATGTCCACCATTCTTCCGTTCACGGCACTATGTGTCAGGTGATTGGATGGCTCTGACGGTCCCCCCATGTCACACGCCAAAGCGGTTCTCGCGTGTTGCTCGTTTGCTTGTGCGCTTCCCTGCTGATCGTCTTCCACGTCATATCCTGGTTGGTTACGTACCCGACACACTCCTCCAGAGGATCCTCGACGACGTCCCTGAACGTCCCTGTCTTCCCCGAGACATACACTTTCGTTATCTGAAACGGGCGCAACTGTCGCCTCGGCCACTAGGTGCTCCCTCCCCGGGTCCGCGCTATTCCGTCTGCCCCTGGCATCCAGTACTTTGACGCTCTTGTCAACTCTTACTACCAGGGCGCCAAGACGTTCCCCGTCGTCCTCCACGACGTCCACATGCTGGCAGAGGTCTTCCACCTTTTCGCCGAGTTCTTCCACGTCTTCCGTCACGCCAATCAGTTCGCCAAGTTGTTCCACGTCTTCCGTCATGCCAATCAGTTCGCCGAGTTGTTCCACGTCTTCCGTCACGCCAATCAGTTCGCCGAGTTGTTCCACGTCTTCCGTCACGCCAATCAATTTGCCGAGTTCTTCCACGTCTTCCCTCACGCCAATCAGTTCGCCGAGTTGTTCCACGTCTTCCCTCATATCATCTGAAACGGGCGCAACTGTCGCCTCGGCCACTAGGTGCTCCCTCCCCGGCTCCGCGCTATTCCGTCTGCCCCTGGCATCCAGTACTTTGACGCTCTCGTCAACTCTTACTACCAGGGCGCCAAGACGTTCCCCGTCGTCCTCCACGACGTCCACGTGCTGGCAGAGGTCTTCCACCTTTTCGCCGAGTTCTTCCACGTCTTCCGTCACGCCAATCAGTTCGCCGTCAATTTTCGCCGATAGCTCCGTCTTCATCTCTTTCAGCTCGGCAGCGAGGTTGTCGTTTCTCGTCTTCATTTTGGCAACGAGGTTGTCGTTTGTCGTCTTCATCTCTTTCAGCTTGGCAGCGAGGTTGTTTCTCGTCTTCATTTGTTCTTTCAGCTCGGCAAAGAGGTTGTTTCTGGTCTTCATTTCTTCTTTCAGCTCGGCAAAGAGGTTGTCGTTTCTCGTTTCCATTTTGGCGAATAATTCTTTCATCATTGCCATCATCCTGGTTTCCGAATATCCCTCCATCTTGGTTCTAACGTTGCAACTTCTAACGACGATGTAACGAAACTAGAAGCAATTCGACGGATCCCACTCCTGACACCAGTGTGACTTTTTGGTGTGGGTGTGAAGTAAAGAAGACAGATGTAGTCGAGATAAAGAAACACTTTTATTTCCGTAAACAGTAACTTTGTACACTCGTTGCAACAACAAGAAAGTCTTTTCCGATTCTCCAACAGCACGGCTCCGAACTCGTAACACAAAGAACCGTCCCTTCTCCGTCGGCACAACTCTTCACATCGTCTGTCCGTCTCCGTCGGCACGACTACTCAACCTTCACATACGTCTGACTGACTCTTCTGTCGCACTTTACCGCTATTTATATCTCCCAGGCACTATTGTGGAAGCTTCAGGAACGTTCAGCTATTGCGGCGAGATACAAAGCAGAGAAGGTTCTCGAAGTGTCTATCCTTTTCTCTCTTTCGGCAAGCGCCCCAACAATGCGGCCATGCTCTGTCTCTTTCCTTCGGCTCCTTTGCGGTAGTGCCGACAATAATGCGATGGGTGACACTGCTGTTGTAGGCAATTAGATGCGGCGGGCGCGGTGACAATATCTTTTTCTAGCCCTGTTTGGGTTAGGTGGCTTTTTGGATTAGCAGAGTTTAGATTGACGGGACTCTACTGTACTTACTATTGTAATCTTTTACATGTGTCTATTAGCCACATAACTCAATCATGTATTCACCAATCTATCTCTCAATAAATATGGAGTAGTCATTTCATAGTGATGAAGACAATGTACTCGCTATGTGTTGCATTTAGGCATTTCTTGTCACGTTTGTGATGATAATTTTTATTTGTGTAGCTCTCAAGCTTATCATCAACTTTAGTTAACCCTTAACTGGTGATGTGATAAAATTGTTATACTACTGGTGACATGAAATCTGGGAGACACCTTATATTTATGTTGCTCCAGAGTTAATGTTTATTGGTTTTTCAAGATTTTAAGCTTTTTAATTAATCAAGGCATCATTAAGATTATATATGGCAAGTTTAAGAATGGTATTATTTTAAATGTTAAAAAAATAAAGAACCCTATTGTGTAAATAATTAGAAAATAAAATGTTTACTTGACTTTTCTTCTCCCTAGGAATCATGTATACAGAGATTAACAAAAACCAGCTATTTCCTGATTCAGCAACATATAGCAATTACCAAGTAAAGTGTTTATATTTCATTCAGTATCTTCAAAACATGCATGTCCTTCCTATTCTGCTTTTTCCCCACAATTCATGCAGATCTAACACGTCCTTATAATCGGTCCTTATGATTGGCGAATCACAAACGTAGTAGAAGGTTAGAAAATCTCTTTTAGGGTGTAATGAGACAATATTTCTCCGCAATTACCATTTGTTGCAGATGTGGATTTAATATCTTTGCAATTTGATTTGAAAGCAGCAGAGTTTGGAAATCTTCCAGCTAAAAAAATATCAACATCTTGAGTATTGGAATGACCAATGCATTGAAGCTTTTACCTCATGCCATTTTATTTCACAATGGCTCATTTTATAATTTTCTGTGCCATCTAAGGGAGACAACTAAAATCTGAAGCAGTTTGTAACTCACTTTATACTTCAGTCATTCAAAAGGATTCATTGCAAGAAAATACTTAGTACTGTGACTTGGAGAGTGAACATATCTTCTCATGGACTCCTTTTTTGCACATTTATGGGTTCTAAAATACAAATAGCCTTTCTAGACTGCAGTTTCTGTTTATTTGGAGCATTTTCAACTTCAGTGCAGGGTTCGAATTAATGAGGGGTTTGGGGGATTTTCCCCTCTCATTAAATAATTTCCCTGGCTTGTAAAAAAGAATTCCTTCCCTGCAAGGGAAGTATTTTTTCTTTTTACTGTTACTTTTACTATTACTATTACTTTTACTTTACTTATTATTTTAATATTTACTATTACTGCTCTTTGAAAATACAAGAAGACACAGAACATTTTCAATGCAGACTGTACATGGTTGTAGCTGTATTTCTGCCTGACAATGGATGTCCAGAAATAGAACCTTAATCTGTCATAATTAAGGAAATATGGATAATTAATCAACACCCAGCTTATTAACTATCCATGTTTTTGAAGTAATTTCCTTGAAAATTATACCAAACAAAAGACCTTGAATTATATATATGTTTTAAGTTTCATAAAGATTAATAAATGAATATAGGCACAGTTATACAGGGAAACCTGGAAGTTTGCCGTTCAAGAAAGTGAGATCAGTTTTGCAGGCCGTTAGCAAGACTTTTTTGGCTGGGGCAATAAAACCTAGCATTCTATTGTGTTACAAGGAATGTTTAACTGTCTGCCTAAAGTACCCCATAAATGGTCACTAAAATTCAAAGGTTCAAAGAGGGAACCAATGAACCTAAAAGCTCACTAAAAGTAGCCAATCAGGGGAAAGAAATGTTGTTTATGCTGGAAAATTCAAAATCTTTCCCCACCGCTTTTGAGCCAAGTGTTGGTGAAAAACTCCACCCAGTTCATTGCTATCAGGTGTATGGTGAGGTTGTGTCGCTAAGTCATGGAATGAATGCCACGCTACTAAGAAGTACCTTGCCAAGTGCCGCTAAGTCATGTCACGCCTAGTGACAGTAAACTACGCATAAAGGAATTGGGATTCATTCGGTACAGTAGGTGAGCTTATTGCACTAAAGGGGTGGAAGATAGGACTTGCAGAGTTTCCTGTAACCCAAAGTGCCAATAGGGAAAGTGCATCTCGTGTTTTTCTTTCGAGGAACCCTGTGTAAAACCCATTCCGTCTCATCACCATCCAACACACCACTCCTCTCCCGAAGACCACCATCTCTCATCGAGGCTGAGACCATGAGAAATTGATGCCCCCTCAGCTGCATTGACAAGACGAAGGGCGTCGAGCCACCAGATCGACCAGAGGTAAGGGCAAGCAGTGTAACCGCTACATACAATGTGTGTGCACTGTGAGTAAGTAAGAGTAAGGGTTATTAACAAGCTCTTCTGCACCGTGTAGATGCTTACCACTCAAGATAAGGTTGGTATCCTGCTTATCTACATTACTTTTCATGATTTACCTGCATGAATCTATGAGACCTTTTGTTTTGCCAAACATTATTACCACAGGCTCATGGCAGCCAGTGTTGCCACTGGAATTGCCTTCTCTACGGGAATCTTGGTTACATGAGAGCTGTGGAGTGACTTCTTGATAACCCTATATATCGCAAATAAGTTAAATAATAAACAGTTCTCAGGTTCATTAGTTGGGTGGGCACCAGGGTCACAATTCCAGTAATTCTGTGCCAGCAATGATTGCAGCTTGCAATACTCAGTTCAGTTTCTTGCAACTCACTGTGCTATTGTTCATCAGCATGGATAAATTTGTGACAAGAAAGTGAAAATTTACAGAAAGTAATGACAGTGATGTATTCCAATTCGAATCTCAGGCTTCAACTTCAAGTAATATTAGTATTACAGCTTCTCAATTGGAAATTACATGAGTTAGCAAAAATAGTGAAAGTAAGCACATTACACTAATTGGGAAATGTGTAGACAAAACTAGATTTGAAAAATGGAAAAGCATGGCCCCTTACTTCCATCAAACAGTTTTGCAAGAGTTATACTATGCCAGTACTGCTCAGAAATGCAAAATTACGGTGCTCTTGTAAAATGCAGTAAAATGTAATAGTAAAATGCATATTGCCACTGCTCCTGCTACATTTTAAGTATATAACACACCAATGCTACTACCACTGGTATTACTACCAATATTGCCATAAATAAAGCACAAACATAAGTTCCCCCCTCCCCCCCTGCTCCATGTCAGAAAGCCTGATTCGAACACTGCATCAGTGTAAGAGTTTCAAGCCACTTCAACAGAATCACATTTATGATTTCTCTGTATCAGGTTCACATTCAATTACAATTCACTATCCACATCACCTTCATCATCACTGTCATCTTCATTCAATCTTTTCAGTACTTGAATTTCAAAATCAGGGTCTCTGAGTGTCACTCCAATGGATGGAACAGCACAATTTGACATTGTAAATATTACTGCTCCTGGCAGAAAAGATCACACAGCTGGTGATGTGATGTCTTTCAGACGTTGCTATTCTCCTGCACACTAAACAACCAAGGCCTATTTACTAAAACATACTATAAAATCTAGATTTGCCAAAGATAATAAGGTACTGTAAGCATCAGAATTCAACTTCCCATATACAATACAGGATAGCATTTGTTAACTTGCACAATGTCAGAGAGATGTCACACCACCAGTTGAGGATTAATTGTGCAATTCTAATAGATCATTTAAAATATAATTCAGAATTTGAAGGAGCTCTTCACATGTAATTTCCTAGCTGTAGCTGTGTGTAAAACATTTACACACTAATCATAAATTATAGGAAATAATGTTATTGCGACTAGATTGGTAATGAAGCAATATGCATTGTTGGTTTTAAATTTTACTGCTTCACATTCATTGAAAATAAACTTTTCAATTTTTAATCATGAAATATGTTTTTGATGCCATTAAAACGTTTAGTAGTTATATTGGTATCACTGATCAAAATGGTTATTGGTAGTTCCAGGTATAAATTTTTATTCTGACAAATTAGTGATGGTCGAGTGGTAGTTTGTTATATCACAGAAGAAGGAGAAAATTGAGAAAAGTAGAACATTCTGTGATGATAGTAGCTCAATAATTATGTTTTGCCAATTTTTTGAGTTATTCTGAACTTACCTTCTCTCGATAGATGTAATATAGAGATTTATGAACCATTCTAATGAATACTGATAGAATGAATCTATTTGTACTAATTTTGAAACACAGTCATATAAAACAGCAGAATGTTTAGCAATAGGGTGGTAGCTAAAGCAGAAAGATTCTGTTTCTCGTGTACTTTCTTGAGCCTGTACCTGCTTCAGTTTTATGTCTGCTGATAATATCTGAAACAAAACAAACACAGTTGGCAAGTAAAAATAAACTTAGAAAATCTAAAAGCACAAAAAACCAAACAAACATTATATATTTAAGAATTATGAAAATCAGTATAACAGTGAATTTGTTCTGACAATTGCTTCTACCAGTGTAACAGAATCTCTTATCATTTTTATTCTGTTGAATATTTTATAAAAAGTGTAGCGTTAGATCCTTTTATAGTTTATAGTTTATTTTTCTTTTAACTTTATATGAGTCTTCATTATCTTTCACAAGAGGAGAAGGAGTTATATACAGAAGCTATTGCTATAAATAGATAATATGCCAATCATTCTCTACATGGAGATTTGGTTATTAGGTGCTTATTACTGCTGATACTTATCAGTGATATGAAACCAACACCACAACTGTAAATACTGCTTTGTTTCCTAATACCACTCCTAGATTTAGAGGAAAATCTTTTAATAGAGTGAAAATCAAGCTTAATTTTGCTTTAGAGTAGACAAAGTAATGCATTTTTATGCACAAAGTAGGAATCAATTGAAAAATCCCATGAATATGTTTTGATTTAACTAACATGGGCATTTCCTCTATTTAGATACTTTAATACCAATAGAAATTGAGTTCACTTAACATCCAGTCAATAGCAGCTAATAATTTAAAAAACAGATTTTTATGAAAATATGTTTCTACATTTAGTGATTATCACTTGACTGAACCTTCAATTCATTTTGGTTTCACTGTGTAAGTTATTTTATTAGTTAATTAATTCCAATGGTAATAAAGTTTATTAACTAAAAGAATCACCTCTTTTCAGGAGAATTTAAAGAATGCATGAAGCACAATGAAAAGCTCATTTTTGGAAATGAGGTAAAAGTTAAAAAATGATATACATTGAGTCAACTAAGACATTCTATACTACATATAACTTGAATTTATTCTCAACATATTTCACCTTCGCTTGAAGGCATTATCAAGAAGTTGTCAAGCAACTGGAAATCTGGTGGTCATGTGGATATTGTTTCTCTGGAAAGGAGACATCTAGCAGAAATTCAATGAGGCTGAGTAGCATGTTTCTTTCAAAGTAATGTCAAAATTCATTAACCATACTTCAAACTTCACGTAAACCTTCATCCAGATATTTAAGTCATAGTTTATGTAGACTGGTTTTAGTAGTTGGGTTCTATATTCTAAGTGTTGGTGATCATCCCAGAAACATGCTTCTACTGAAAATTTGTCTGTTTCTTTTTATTTGATGTCACAAAGGGTTCTTTTAATCTGGTTCTGATCTAGAAGTCAGACATGTCACTACTCTATGGCTGCACACAGGTAGTTTGTTGAACACTCCAATGAATTCACAAGCATGGGTTATCCCTCCAGATCATCCAATCTTAGCCCAATCAATCATCTATGTGATGGTATCAATACCATTGTACACTCTATGAACCCAGCACCAATTAGCACTGTAAGACGCTTGGGTCAATATCCCTCCAGAACAACTCTAATTCCCACCTCATAGAGTCCATGACTCAAGGTGCTAATGCAGTTTTGAGGGCTCTCAGAGGAGCAACTTATCATCCAGTGCCTTCTCATGACTTTGGCCTTTTGGTACCTATATATTTAATGCATGAAGAACACACATGATTTGGAGCTTACCTGTTATCCAAATCACAAAGTGGCATGCCAAAGTAAGCTTTTTAAGCATATGTATAAAAGTTTGTTCTATTTTTCTCTATTTTTTGTGGAGTAGTTATAAGTACCACAGGTATAGCAAAATGAATCAGTACTATTTATGCACCAACAATGATCAGACATTTTTCACATGCATACCCAAACTGACTGAGATTCAGAAGTCAAATGACTGTAGCCAGACCATTTAACGAGCTAGTAAAGTATTTCTTAGGAATGACTGCTTGACAAGGAGAATGGTACATCCCTCTTTTTCTTTTTGAGAACAAAGTAATAGATCCTGCCAGTTAATACAACAGTAAGAGGATACCTCAAAATGGTAATCCTTACCTGAAAATTACAAGTATGTACCTAGATAACATTAGTGAGCCATTTATTAATGGGTTTAACTCATTCAGAAATTTTATTTTACATATTTTACAAATGAGATCTTCTCAATGATGAATAATTAAACCATTTATATTTATAACAGCAATTTCTCTAAAAGTGTGACCTTAAGTAACAAAACTAGGGCAGTTTTCAGAGCTTCCATGTGGTAGGGAATCAGAATATATGAACAGTATTCAGTTAGCAAACATTTTGTACATAGATGTTGATAAGAGGAATATGAGGATGAATGAATGAATGACATGATGAATTATTAATTATGGAAATGATGAATTAATTATGAATGAATTATTAATATGAGGATGCTTTCATCACAAAAAGATAACTCATCCTTAGGTATAGCCTTAGAAATGCAAAGAGGAGTAAAATATGCTAATTTTAAGCCAATATTTTTCTAAGAAGTGGCCCTTATCCTATTTTGTACCTTAAATCAAGACAAAATTTATACCTTACATCAAAATCTCTATATAGTATCTTTTATGATTATAAGTATAATTTGGTTTATCCTTTATCTTTATGCAGTTTTTTGTGTTGTGATAAGGGACTTTGAATATTTAAAATCCTTTGAGGTTATTTGTGTGGTGTCATTTGTTTCTTTAGTAACCTATAGTGGTCAGGATTCCATGTCAGTATAAATGGGATCTAAACTCAAGTTTCAGCTGGAGAGAACCTTTGAGTTGTCAAAATATTTTGTTCTGGGTTTAAGATTAAGTGTATGTAATGTCTCTTCATTCCTATATTGCAGAATGCAATGGCAGACACTCCAGTATGAGTGACACTGATACCACCACTGCCACTGCCACCGCAGTTTCCATCACCACTGACACTGCCACCAGTGGCAATAAAGTTTCTCCATTTGCGTTTGTCATATTCATGAATGTTTCTCCCCACTCAGTTTTACATTTGTTTGGCCCTTGTGGTGGAGTTCCTGGGGTTACATTGGATAGGTAGTCTATGTTCACCACAGAAAGCTTAGGGATTAAAACCTGAGGATGGTAGGAATGAGGAAACAACTTCAGGATAAAAGTTTTGGTGGAAGTAAGATTCTGGTTTTCAAGGAGGTATTGCACTATTTTAGCAGCCTTAGATACAGCATTCCAGTAAAATTAACTATTCCTTTATTCCTCAATGATTTTTCTCATCAACCTGCCACCTTCTTTATCAACATTACCTTCTTTTACCTACTGTAGGTAGTTTGTTCACACATTGCAACATGAGCTTCTGGCATTGCTTACAAATGTCTATAATTTTGAAATTTGTGGCTTACAAGTTTGATATGAGACTATGTTGGAGGGTATTAATATAAAAAAAAAGCCTTGCAAATCAACAAACATTCAACTCCAATGGTACATTTGCATTATTTGCATGTGCATGCAGAATACTCAGTAAGCAGCTCACAAAATTTATGTGAATTCACACATGTCAGAGCACGGGCAACATGTGTATGTGTTTTGGGTTCCTAACCTATGTAATGTGAAGTGCTGAGTAGAACTTGGACTTTTAGACTGTTAAAAATGATCATTTAGGCACCTAAAGAGGTTTTAAATACTTTAAAATAGGTTCTAAAAATACAATTTTAGATTCTTTAAATTTTGTTGAATTGGGGAGGATAATTAAGTCTGTAAGATTCATAACTAACAGATAACACCAGAATTCACATATATGTTTAAATAAATAGCAAAAATTAACAATAGAGCTAGAAAAAGTTTTAATTACTACAACCAGTAAGTGCTTATTGTCCTTAAAAGAACCTACATTTGTGAAATATAGATTAATACCTTATTTTCTCCGTAAGAGAAATCCCAAATAAAATAACAGTCCAATGAGGTTATAAATTCATAACAGAACAATGCAATGGAAAAAAAAGACATTTTCTATACAAATACAATGTTCTGTTTTTTATTTCAGCTTTTGATTTTTTAAATCTCAATTATTAATGGTTAGAGCATTTTGTGCCCTATTTATAACTGGCATTACAATATAGGTATCACTATTAATTTTTCCAAATTTTCTGGTGTTAAACTGCATCTTTTATCTGATAGAACCATTTTATAAGCCAAAAAGGACCGTTCCACAGAGACTGAAGTGATTGGGGCATATTTAAAGTTTGCTAAGTTTGACATGTTATTATTAGTTGGCAGACATATCCTCATCATTCAGTTTATTGCTCACATTTTTAAAAACAGAAAACACAGCATTCTTTTTCATCAATGCACTCCACTTATCTCTAACTTTGTCACCAGCTCTCCCCACTACCGTGTTCACTTTGGTTTCTACTTCTTTAATCATACCAATTTGCTTGGGAAGGGACTTTCCCATTGCTTCAAGTTTCGTAATGCAAGGAGGTAAGAAAGAAAAAATTGGACTGTATACAATGTCCTTCTTTAGTGTGTTATCCTACAATAGTTCTTTTACAACCCGCGCACATGCCACATTAACATTTGGCAATTCATTTACAACACTGGTTATTTCTTCCAAATGTTCAGCATAATACACAACAGTGTCAATCCAGGTGCCCTACTGAGTAATTACAGGTTCAGGAGGGAGAGCAACAGAAGGAATTGTTTGTCGAAACAATGCTACTCTTGAAAGGGATTTACAGAAGACCTTTTTTCATGTTTGACACAAGACTGTTAACCTTGGGAAA
The DNA here is from genome assembly GCA_030765045.1 of Tenodera sinensis. Taxonomy (NCBI): domain Eukaryota; kingdom Metazoa; phylum Arthropoda; class Insecta; order Mantodea; family Mantidae; genus Tenodera; species Tenodera sinensis. Next base: position 99,558,557 of record CM060964.1, on the reverse strand, counting down.
TTCATTTTGGATGGTTTCAGCAACTCTGTGTAATGAATGGGCTAAACAGGAAATGTGAATTAAATTTAAATAAAAGGTTTTCAGGAGAGGTGAAGCATCAACCATGTAAGATGCAGCATCAGTGCACAGAAGAACTTTGGAATCATCAATTCCATTCAGGAAAGGTAATTGCAGATTCTTATTAACAAAATAAGGAATTGTTTCACTGTTGACTCTATCTAGCTATTCTGAACAGAATAGATACTAGGATGAGGGTTCATGTGGATCCATTTTACCAACAAGTATATTTCCCATGTACCTCCCCATTGCATTGGTGGTTTTGTCTACACACAACCAAATGCAGAAATCCCCTATACTTTCACAAATTGATCGCAGAGTGGTCTCATATGTAGAATGTAGGCAATTTTTTCTTGAAGTGGATTCAGATGGAATGAAGTACTTGCAATACTTCTGCAAGAATCCTTTGAAAATTGGATTCTGTACTACTTTCCAAGGGATATTAGCAGCTACCAAAGCTTTGCATAGATCCATATTAAAACTGGTTTCACTTGACAGAGGAAGCTTGGTCAACAAAGTTTGTTTCTTTACTGCAGTCTGGGAAGCTCTAGCTTTATGGCCACTACCGTTAATATGCTGGTCAATATGAGATTCTTTTTCATGTTAAACCTGCACAAAAGAAATGGAGGGTAGTTTTAGAGTTACAGTAAATGAGAATTTTGCGCCAAATACTGAAAGACAATTTTGTTAGATGCTTCTACAGGTTGGTTAAGTATGAAAATCAGATTACCCGTTTATTGCAGAATTCACAAAAATGATTTTCCTGTCACTGATGAGTCCTGATATGTTCTGGATCCATTGCTGTATCAGTGCACTTTTTGAAGATTTCACTCTAGGCATTTTGACACTTTATATTTTAGTTTTTACACATGCTCATTCATACACACATAGACGGCTAACACTGTACGTTGGCACTGTAGAAAGTCCACAGCAAGGAAAACTTCTTAAGAGGGTTGTTACAAACTTCTTTTGCATTACAAAGTGCTTTTATTATGATTTTCCTTTTAAGTTGAAACAGACAGGCATTAGCACAACCCCCTTCTAGAGCAGTCAGGTGGTAGAAAAAGTCATTTTCAAGCTAAAGCTCATTATGAATACCTTATTGTCTGATTTATACAAATTCACAAGCAGTTGACCCAGATATTTTATTCAGGCTTGTTGCTCAAAGTCAGCCTATTTATCTCATTTTAAACCCTGTTTTGAATTCACTAATTGTGTGCAAGAATGCTGCACTTCCTTACAGTCAGAAACTTGTTGGCCCAACTCGCAGCTTTTAGAAAGGCAACTTTAAAATACCCTTACTATGCCAAAATTACTGGCTCGTTCTCGAAATATGTCCAGGTGTTTCTTACTTAGGGATGTACAGCGCTTCAAACTCCGCATATCTAAATTGACAATATATCATTTTCTATGACTATTGTTTGTTATAGTTAGGTATTTTTAGGCTTAAAAACCATGAAATAGGCACATTGGGGTGACATTTTTTTTTTTTTTTTAAATTAACGTCCTCCAACATTGCGTCATATCGGACGGTACATTGGGGTGAAATAGGCACTTTTAGGTACAATAAAACTTCCACAGAAAATGTAATTTTGCATGAAATGTGAATATATATGATTAGGTTTTGATGATACATTCAGAAAAAATAGGCATAAAACTTAAAATCTGAGTTCTAGTGAAGTGTGACCAGTGCAGAGTGAAATTATGACTTATCAATTGAGCAAGATGGCTCCACGGTAGCATGTGAAACTTGCATTACAGAGGCTGTAGTTTCAATTCCCATAGCCAACCTTGCTTACTCATGGGTATTTTCTGGATCCTAGGCATATGCTGGGAAGTATAATTGTATCCCCCAAATTTCCTGTCCTTCCATTTCACTTTATTAATAATTTCATTTGTTCATGCCATTGGTTCCTTCAGGAATGCAAGTGTCAGCAAAGGGGTTAGGTTCAACTTGGCAGGGATGATATGCATACAGGAGTTCTTTCCATCCCTTGTTGTGTGTGGGATCTGGCTAGGAGGGTGCCATCCAGGGGTGTTGGACCCTGTGCAGAGGTCCCCCTAAGATGGCCCTGGAAGATCTAAAGACTTTGAGGCGTGGTTCCTTTTTTTGTGTGTAGTGTTTAATGCCCGCTTTTACTACATACGGTACCGCAGGTAAAACCGGAGAACCTGGAGGAAAGTCACCCCAGCCCCGCTTCATCCACCACAAATCCCACATACAGTTGCCTGGGATCGAACCTGGGCCACTTTGGTGAGAAGCAAATGGTCTAACCACTCGGTTACAATGCAGTCTTTGGGTGTGGTCAAACTTGGGAAATCTTAGGGACTTCTGTCAATGTATGTACTGGCTGCCCAATGTCTTCTCTTACCTCATCTTTTCTCCTGGGTGTGCCCCCTTAGGGGCACAGGCACAATAAGCCCAGCCCCCTCAATATCTCTCCTAGTATTTCTGTGGCTTATCAGCTGCCATCATGAATGTTGCCCACACTTTTGTACATTTTATGTATGCTTTGCATTCATATCCAAATACGAGACATGCACTTGACCTCTCATTTGCTATATATACAATTTTCTGATTTTTCATATTGACTGTCCACTCTTCACATCTATACTTAATTTTGCAATCTTATGTTTAGACATGCCTGTTAGATCAAAAATAGGACACATACATTTTCAAACTCAACTAATCCTGTCAGCTCTTGGGTGTGTCATATACAGAAACAAAAGTTACAATTCTGCACATAATAGGGGCCAGTACAGCCCTATTCTATTTTATGCATTGTTATTGAAAGCTGATGGCTTGGTATGATGCCAAACATCAGATGCTTTGCCTGGGAACAATATCATGCATTTGGTGTACACTAACCTTATTTTAAGCTGCATGCAAAATTATTTTACATTCATGTATTTACATGATGGTGGCACCATGGCTGAGTGGTTAGACCACTCCCCTACCACCTAGGTGGTCCTGCATGTGGTATTCATGGTGGACAAAGTGGCGTCTGAGCGGGTTATCTCTGGGTTCTCCAGTTTCCCCCGCCATTAATTCCACCAATTGCTCCATTATCACCTTTCCAATCATCCATTTTGCCTGCATTTCATATCATCCTCTTCCTTGCTATCATATTTGGTGCTTGGCTGACCACCTGCTTCCAGGTGCTCACTCTGTCTGGTCCAGAGGTCCCTCTGCTCCCTGACAGGCATCTGACCCTAGGCACTGGCTTGTAAGTCCTAGGGGGTGTAAGTCCTACATAAGGGGAGGGTAATCAGGGAAAGAAAGAAGTATTTACATAATAAGATATTCAATTTTTCCTTTCCTTAGTACAATTTACTTTATGCACATTTTAGAACCACCTTTTCTAATTGTCATTGCAGGTAATCAAACCTGTCTTCATTATCATTTATTCCTTGACTCTGTTGCAATAAATGGCTTCACCCTTCTGTTAATACATGCATACTATGATTTCTTTCCATGTTATTTTCAATTCCCTTATTAGGGCACTACCAGGTCAATTGGAATACACCTTAGGTATTGCTTCATATCTTAAAAAATGCTGTCACTGATTATCACCCATACAATATGGTGAAATTATAAATAAAATATTTTCCAATAAAATGAAATATGCTGACCTTACAATGAAAAATACACTGCTGCTCATGAAGCTTTGTGTTATTGATTTTTTGTTTGTTTACCTTTTCTTTTCGTTTCCCGTACATTTTTTTTGCTGTTTATTAGATGTACGGTAGAAGAGGCTAACTTTGGCCATTTTTTAAACATTCTTGTCAAGTTTGGTATGAAGATGTTGACTAAAATTCCTAATTAAATTTGGGAATATTCCTTGATGTCTGTTGCACCTTTATCACACAGAAAATACTGTTTATTATATAAAATATATAAAATATTGAAAGTGGCTGAAGTTTTCCAGAAAACAGGCTAACCTTGGCCATACAAAGGAATATAGTGGAAAAACAAAGTTACACTTGCCTGTGTTTACTTTGGCTACTAGAAATGCACTGTTTAATGCTGTACTTGTTTTGGGATAAAAGTTGTGTTAAAAAATTAAAGAAATTGAGTACTAAATACTTATTTTTTTCTTTAAAGTTTCATCATATAAGAAAATAATTTTATGCAAATATTATTTTTAAGCGAAAAACTTATTTATCAGTTTTGTCATTTCTTATGCTTAATGATCATTTGTTTTAAAAGACGTCCTAATTTTCTGTAATATTTCTGAAAATAAACTTTCCATGTCTTATAGGAAGGGATGGTTGGAGTTTTCTTACAAGCTGATTATTCTGCACATTACACACATCCTTGTTGCCTGGAAAGACAAGGAAGGCCCGCCTTGGTAGTGTGACGGTTAGCGTGTCTGCCTCACGTTCAAGAGGTTGCAAGTTTGAATCTCGCTTAAGGTAAGTTACCGGGTAAGGTTTTTTTCCAAAGTTTTCCCTACCCTGAGAAAACAAATGTCGGGTAACTTAAAGCTCCATGGACCTCGGGCTCATTTGAACATCATTTCACCTATTTCTTTCATTCGTCCGATATGACAATGTTGGAGGATGTTAATACAAAAAAAAAAAAAAAAAAAGACAAGGAAGTTTATTTCATGTGTTTCCAGAATTAAAGATTTCTGCAGCATAGAACCTCTGATTCTTCATAATCAAAAACTGTACCAACGAAGTCTCCTGCACTGTCTCATTAACAACTGGTGAGAAATCTCTTGAACCATTTGTGTTGGAACCTGTAGAAGAAAAGAATCTCAACTTGAACCAAATCACCTACTTCTAAAAGAGAAGGATTTCTTTGGGTTCCATTTTTCTGAGATGGTCTTACCTACTGGCAGACTCTTTCCAGATTTTACATTCAACCTCTTTGGTTATTCTATTCGTTTTTGCTCCTATGCATACAGATTTCAGAAGCTCCAGGAATGAGTTGCTCCAAGATACCTCACAGTTCTTGTTTTGCTTTCTTTAGTTAATATTCTGTAAAGTAGTTTACTGTGATATTGTATTGGTTTGTCTATGTATCATTATTTAATTTGGCCTAATTTTATTCCTTTTCAGAGGTGCTGATTTAAGAACATATTTAGGGACTATTTCAATATAGTTGGTATTGTACCCTGGTAAGAGCAGCATCTGGAATTTTTCTCTGGTACTTTGGCATGGCTGAAGTTAACCTGAAAATTCATACCGATGGATATAGAGCTAATTATAGAAGTAATTTTTAATCTGTTTCAGTCTTAAATAACATGTATTTAGAGATACTTACTCATCAATTAGGTGAAACAGAAATCACCTACACCTTCAAGTTTTAGCTGAGTATAAGATTGTTTTCAGTCTTCCAAACAGCAACACTTATCAACGGAACAACATCAGTTGCTACTGGTGTCTGCTTTAGCTCCAAGATGCATGGAAAACACCTATACAACTTATTTGCTACATTGGCTCTACAATAAACCTTACAAAATGTTTACACTATTAATATTTTAGACGGAAGAATAAAAAGTAGAGTGCAACAATCTAATGGCCACATTTACTCAACGTGGCCGAAATTAGCCTGTTTTATGGTACCTATATTATAGCTTCTTCAGAGTCAGTTTATAAATGTTCTTAGCCAATGACAAAGGTGTTGCATTCCTGACAATGATTTTTTTTCGGAAGGGGTAAGAAACAAGAAATGTTAAATTTCTTATAAAATATTTCCCTGTAGATACCTCTGTTGCATTCACCGAATTTTTATCTTTAACTCCTCTTTGTATATTCTGCAGAATTTTGTGAAGTTCACTATGCAAATGAATGTAAGTGTGTATGGAATCTCTTATACTTTCTTTCCTAACATTTTATTATTTTCATATTTTCTTCCATTATCTGTGAAAGTAATCTTTCTTTTAGAGTTGACTGTATACAATCCATGAATGATTGAAATCCTGATTTATAATAAGAAAAACCAATAGTCTTAGCAGTAAATAGCTTCATATCCTATCAGCTACCTCTTTCACCTTAAATGCATTAGCTAATGCAGAGGAGTTAAAAATTAGTTAACTTCCTCAAATTTAAAACTATACAAAAGCATATCTACAGAATTATAAAGGTATCATTGTTTCAAGCATAACCAGCAGTAATATGGAAACGATTGAACAGTTGCCAACCCCTTGCGTGCCCTGGTAGAACACCATTAGTTGCACGGGGCCTAATAGGCCTGCATTATATTTTGGTGCTTCCGTGCTTGCATTTATGTTTCTTTAATTGTATTTTTCCTTCACTTCCATGTTTGGATTAATTTAGCTTAAATATACATGGTTTTAATTAGCATTATCTTACTAGATTGATCAAAGATAAATAAAATGTAGTGTGAATATCATTTGTACTACACTACATGGAAAGATAATAAATTCGGATGTTCAGGTAATTGGAAATGTACTGTCAACAACAACGATGATGACGATGACGGTGGTGGTGGTGGCAGTGGCAGTGACGACGACAATGACGATGATGATGGTGTTGCCGACAATATCTTTGACAAGCATATGTTGTTACCCACAAAATACATGTTATAATATAGCTTACTCTCATTCTCTTCTTTATTATCAGTTTCTGAATCTAAAGATCTGATTCAGAATTGGAGTCATCTGATTCACAGAAGTTGTCATACACCTGTAAGGCATCATCATTACAAGCTGCACTTCTTCCATATCCATGGTATTTTGTAGATCATATCTACTCCTGTGTGAAGTAGTAACATTCTGCTTGCAATGGTAAAACAACATTCCACAATTAATGAGGAAAAGCATATGTCAGCAATATGTGATGAGAGTAGGCACACAGAGTTTGTTTGAATTCTGCGACTCGTAACTGCCAATTAGTCATTCTTGGAGCTAAAGAAATAAACAGATAAGGTTGTTGCTCCAGCAAACAGTTGAGTAAGGTGTAGCATTAGATTTCATAATCAGACGATTGCCTTGGTGTGTCTGTTCGAAAACTAGAATGTTTAAATAAATGTAGGGGTCTCTCAGGCCCTTAGTGACCAACTGAGGGTTAATACTTCTAATACCATAACTCTTCCTCATGTATACATATTGAAAATGATCTGTTGTACAATTAATACTTTTACCTGTTTATCTTCAACAAATGCTGTGCAACTACTTCACATTAGCAGCACAATCCAGAGATTACACTCCTTATATATGAAAACCAAAGAATAACTATATGGTATTTAGAAAGGAATTTCAACAGCAATTAGTCTTACTCATTAAAATAAAAAGTAATACAGTTTTATATGGATTGAATGAAATAACACTTAAGAGAATTGGTATGTTATAGGAGCTTCTAAACTACAAAACAATGTGCTCAAAATTTAATTACCTTTGACGTGTCTAAAATCTCTATAGCTTCCTCATCCTCTAGAATATTTCCAGAGGTTTCAGAAAGTGTTACTAGAATGCTCTCCTCCACATCTTTAAGAGCCTTTTCATTAGCAGTGCTCTGTGCAATGTCATTCTGACGTTTTTCTTCAAGATCAGGCCTATAGTAAAAAAAAGTAATAAATGAAAAAAGAACCGTTTAGTGTTTTAAATTATTTTATTTATTTAGTTTTTTACATTCACCATACAGCCAGCCCAAAAAATGAAAATAGAGTGTTTCAACATGGAAGCAATATTCCACATAACACTACATTTATGTATTGGAATAATTCTATAATGGACTCTATGGACTCATTAAAAGTTAATTTGAAATATTTAGAAGATAAGAATCTAAATATGAACATAGGAAAGACAAAACTGATGCTTTTTCAATATCATAATCACAACATAAATAACTGTATTTTCACTTCTTGTATTTTCAAAGAGCAGTAATAGCAAATACTAACAGTAATAAGAAAATATACTTCCCTGGCAGGAGATGGAATTTTTCTTTGATGAGCCAGGAAAACTATTTAATGAGAGGGGGAAATCCCCCATTCCCCCTGTTAATTTGAACTCTGTATATTACACTTTTTATAATTGATGGTGCATTTGAATGCTCTATTACTCTCTGTCCCAAATTACATTTGTATGTGGGTGTGTGTAAGTATGTAGGGTAATCTCAAAAATCACTCTACTGATTTTAATAATACTTTCACCATTGAAAAGCCCAGTTCTTTCTGATGGGCCTGTCTATAAAACATCTTATTTCATGTCATAAATTACTAAAATATAACAATAATCCCCCTAGGGCATTTCCATTATGCAGAGGTTACCCTCATTGCCCGGTCGCAGCATCCTCCAGCCGTAGCCAAGACCAAGGAGAAGTGCAGGTTGGGGATGGCGGAGGTGAACACACCAACTCCCCTAAGCATTAGGCGACTACTTGACCTTATAGGGATACTATCTTTCTATCAGGATAGCTACTCAATTGGCTCCTCAGGACCTAATGGGGCTTTTAAATTTAAAAATTTATTTTGTTATTTAACGACGCTGTCAATTGCCAGGATCACATCAGCGTCGCCGGTGTGCCGGAATTTCGTCCTGCAGGAGTTCTTTTACATGCCAACAAATCTACTGACATGGAGCTGTCGTTTTTAAGCACACTTAAAAACCATCGACCTGGGCCGGGTTTGAACCCGCAACCTTGGGATCAGTAGACCAGCCTAATGGGGCTGAGTGCACCACTTATCGAACCTCCCAGTGGGGGAAAAATGTCATGATGGTACCGGGGATCAAACCTGGGTCCTCCACACTAGAGACAGGAATGCTACCACTGTACTATGGAGATGGTCTACCAAAATATTAAAATGGAATATGTACTTGAATATGAACAGTTTGGAGTTACAAAAAAAGACATGCATATGAAGAAGACTAGCTGTAATTGAGAATGTCATGAGTTGAAAATAGTTGCTGTTACTTTACAAAATTTAAATAAGACAAATGATACAGTCATTTGATTTCAATCAGTTTTTATATACATAGATTGTCATATTTCTGCAACTATGACATAAGAAGGACAAAAATGCCAAATGCCAACATATTTTAATAACCCTCAAGAAAGAAAGTTTTGCTTCATTTCCTTAATGTGTTACTATCAAGATCACTAGCAGGTTATGTTGAATAGATAATGGCTTTATTTGGCCTAAATTTTGTCCTTACAAGCCATTTCTTCATGTTTGGGAAAAAGAAGGAATCACAGAGTGCCAGGCAAACATAAGTGGTACAGCACCAATTCATAATGCAATTGATGCAATTTGGTAGTGGCAACAATAGAAGAATGTGCTGGTGTGTTGTTGTGGTGGAACAGTCCTTTCTTTTTTGACAATTGGGGAGATATCTTCTTCAAGTTCTTGTTGAATTGGGACAACAACTCACTGTAATATTCTCCAGTAATTATTTATCCCTTTTCCAAGAAACCAATGAGTATGACCTCCTTTGTATCTCAAAAAGTTGTTGCCATCACTTTCCTGGCTGATGGGACCAAAATAGTGCCTTCTTTGGAGCAGTTTCACTGGAAACATCCCATGTGCTTGATTATTGCTTGGTTTCCAGAGTATAACAATGAAGCCAGGTCTCATCAACAGTGAAACTCAACACAAAGAACGTCCTCCGGATTTTGTTTAAATAGCTCTAAATTTACCTTCAAATTTGAAGGCCACATCTATCTGTTGTCCAATTGAGCAAAGGTGGCACCCATTGGGTTGACAGCTTCTTCATCTCCAACTTATCATGCAATATATGAATTACCATTCCCGTAGTCACATGTATGGTCTCTGTCACTTTGCAAAATTTCATTTGATGATTAATGAGAGTCATATCATGACTTTTTTAATGGTTTCCTTGGTAACCACATCTGCTGAGTGTCTTGGACACTCATAATCAAAACCAGATTTATGCCCAGTTTAAAGTCATTGAACCAACATCTAACTATTGCCATAGATGACAAAAGATCCTCATAAACAGTATTCAATTTTGCTTGTATCTCCTCACAAGTTTTTCCATCCAGAAATAAAAAGGGAATCACTGAATGTTACTGCTCTTTTTTCATTTTAGTGAAAACACATAGAATGACTAAGTGAAATGCCTGCCTAATCCAAACTAACCTATGAATCAGTATCAAATTTATTTTGGTGTCACTTACCAAATAACAGTACATGATGGTAACACCAACTTGCCTTAGCAGCACAATCTATTTTGAAACACAGCCTAGATAAGACTTTCACTAACCTCTTCCATAAAATGAAATGGGTTCAACCATGTAGCAAATACACATTCAATACATATATTCTTCTTCTTCTTCTGCTTCTTCTTCTTCTTCTTCTTCTTCTTCTTCTTCTTCGTCCTCCTCCTCCTCCTCTTCTTCTTCTTCTTCTACTTCTTCTTCTTCCTCTTCTTCTTCTTCTTCTTCTTCTTCTTCTTCTTCTTCTTCTTCTTCTTCTTTCTCTAATTACCCTCATTGTATGGAGGACTTACAACCCTCAGGGCTTACAAGACAATGCCAGATGACTGCTGAGGAGTGGAGAGTAGCTGGGATGGGTGATCAGTCCACTACCTGATATGGTAGTAAAGTAGTGAAGGGATATGAAATAACAGTGAAATGGATGAAAAGAAAGGTTATTATAAAGCAGTTGATGGAATGAATGGTAGGGAAAACTGGAAAACCTGCAGAAAACCTGTCCAGATGCGACTGTGTCCACCAAAAATACAACATACTCTGGAATCGAACCCAGGCTTACTTAGTCAGAGGCAAGCAGTCTAACTATTGAGCCACAGCATTGCCATATGGCACATCTAATGCCTTTCAGCTCATAATTTAAGTAACAATTCTTTTGAAACAAATATATTCTATGAAACTGCCAAAGTTTATCTTAACAATTTGTATTTTGAGTAAAACTTCCTGAAACATGAGTAATGACTTACTGCATTTCACCAAAATCACCAAATCGTCACATTCATTTCCTTGTAGGAGAAGGCAGAGCATGATGGGGAAAGTAATTTTAACCCGTGTTTTTTTTTAAATGTTCCATTTATATCCTGCCTTTAACTGCAGAGGTCATATTGGCGGCCTTGCTTATTGGCAAATGGTGTTACACGTTTAACAGTGGGTTTTTCAATCTTTGGGGTTCTTATACTTGTATATTGAATTCACACACACTTTCATTCATACTTCCGGACTCAGGGAAGGATGAGGAATAATCTTGGCTGGAGAAAAATTCCTAGCCCCCTGCCGGGAATCAAACCTGGGATCCCCAGCGCAGCAGGCAGGTGCTCTATCAACTGCACCATGGGGCCAGCAATTTAAACCTTACAAAGTGGGTAAAAATAAACAAATAAAAGCAGTCTTCCTTTCATAGAAGTTTTAAAACAGTGTTGTTGTAATTAATTTAATTTAAAAGGTGAGTTAATTAACTCACCTTTTAAATTAAAAAAATAAAAGCAGGTTTGATTATAATTTGTTTATTAAACTAGAATAATATATGCCAAGAATCTTGCAAATGTAGTGTATTTAGTTATAAATAATCTGATTTGAAAAAAAAGTACATTTTCCCCATTTTGTCCCATATGCAGGATAAGATGGGGAACCAATATTAATACCATTTTATAACTTAGATAAATAAAGATTTATGGGATAATCAGTGATGAAAAACTTAAAAGGTTTAAAAGCATGAGTTTGTTAATTTTATAGTCAAGTTTTTTTACACCTTCTTTGGCATCTACTTCTATTTATCTTTTTCACATAACACACAAATGCGAATTAACCCATTGTCATCACTTTCTATCCCCAAAGTCTACATGCAATACACCATATTCATCCTTGTTAGGAGAAGTTGTAGCAGTAAAAGACATTGTTTGTCATCTTCTTTGCTGTCACTAGAATTATTTTATGGTCTTTTGAGCATGAAGGCTGGTTTAAGAAATTTGTAGAGCTCTTTACTTTTTCCTTAGCAGTAAGGTGCTTTTTCTGTTTCTTCATCTGATTAGTGCCCTTAGTGAACAATTTTCATTTTGGTACAGAAGTTTTGGATGATTCTTTTCTTTAAATTTCTTCAAACAATTCATTCCTGTAATCAGTTTCAGTTAAAACAGGTGTTTTACCACGTCTGCTGGAGGGCTTTCTTTTGTGTTGTTTTTCCAATTTTTGAATAGCTAAAATTATTTCAGGGCTAACAACTTGAAAGTTAGAAGCTGCACTCTCTTGTTCTTCAGCTGGTGTTTTTCCAGCTCCTTTATAGTTTGACACAATTGCTTGATTCCCATGGAATGCTTCTACTGAAGTATTTATTATTGAATCTTTTGGCATCTTTGTTGAGTAGGCCCGTCTGTATCTTCTGCTGTGAGAGCTTGCTCCCCATCTTGCCCTTCACCTCATGCCCCCAAGTGCACTTTTAGGTTGCGCTAGGGCAAGATAAAAAAAGCTGTTCAGTGAAAAGTGAATTGATATACACCATTTTGTAGCAAATAAGACATACTGTTCAGGGGTATATATAACATTTCAACAGTTGTCAATGTACAGCATATATTAGCAAGTTAAAGGTAGCAAAATAATGCAAATAGTGTAAAACTTGGACATGCTTTGCAAATATCACAAGATCCAATGTAGGAATGAAGTTGTGTGATGTTGAAACAATGACTTCTGTCCACTGATGAGGTTAACGTAGTTTCCTGAAGATAGCAACACCCTGGCTATGAAATCCCTTCCCAATCTTACCCCGCCTCCCAATCTTACCCTTCATTTCCCTATATTTCCCTTTTGTAGGATACCATGTGCTTTCTTAATGAAAGTAACTTTCTTTCTGATGGTGGAAAATTCTCTACTTTGCTATTACTCTGAAGGAGGTAGGAGGTAGGAGGTTTGGTTTTCCTATTCTCAGTGTGAAACAGCCTCTAATTTGATAGTCTGTAATTGAGCTTTCAGCTACAGATATGTGAATGCTCAGGTATTTAATTGCTATATGAGCATAACTGCATAGCAGTGTTATATGAGCATAATTGAGATTTTACTTTATGAAGCTTTTTCATTTACCAGTCAAATGGAATGCAACTCATATAAGTGTGTACATACTGTCTCAGCTAATAAATACTCATATACATTGACACACTACCATTATAGGTTGCGCGTTTGTTCTTGACGAATGACCTTGAGCAGAAATCTAATGAGTGAGCCTACCCTTAATAAACAGGTCAGCAAATGTTTATGCTATGATAACTGACACCTCTGTTTTCCTCTGTCGCATTTGTGTATACAGTCGACTGCAAAAGTTTTGTGCGGTAAGGATGTATGTATGCATGCAACGAAAATAGCAATTCAGACGAGGGAGAGATGTCGGGAATAGAATAAATGCAAGAAAGTTAAGTGGAAACAGTTATAGAGGTATAGTGTATAATACGTGTGGCTGATATTACTGCAAGTGTCATAAATTGATTTGTAGTGCTGTACTACTTCAGCTCAGAAGCATGTGCGTCATCTCACTGCAGACTGTACCTTCTCTCTCTCGTTCCCGCAAAAGCTGAGTAGAGACTCGCATTCAACCTTTCATATAAAATTTTCATTCGTCAAGAAGTAACGCGCGACCTGTACATAACTGTACTTAGTCCAAAGCACATTGTAAAGGCAATGAATGGGGAAAATCAAATATTTGTGCATGCTTTAGTTATAATATTTAATAAAGATTTTGTGACCCCTTGTGGCTAACCTCAAAATGCTTATTTTAGTACTGCCTTTCCACCCTATAATTTTCTACATGCTCTTTTCTGCACCTGGTATGTTCCTGCAAATAGTTTGATTAAATTTTCAGCTTAAATTAAGAAAGGATGAGAGTTGCTGGGCCAAGGGTCTTGATTGGTTCTTAAATCCCTAGAGTTGGAATGATGATAGTGTGCAAATTCATAGAATTTAAGGTAGATGCTATGAGCTGCTTCTCTAATCACCATGATGAGCTCATAAGCACCATACATTCAATTTGATGGTATGATTTATGTAAGTCTTCTCAAGTTTGTACTGTATAGAAGTAAAAGATTTGTAGATACTTTTTCTAATCAGCTCTGGCTGGAAGTAATACTTTTAGTTAGAATTCTGTCTTACAAAATAAATTTTTAATTTTATAAACCAGACAAGAGATGGCGTACACGGACAGGCATAACACCTTCTTTAGGAAAATTGCATTTTGTTTTGCAACATTCCAAATGCCACATCTTGGGGGAGATTCCTATATATATATATATATTCTCTAACCTATATGCCGTTAAGGCTGAGAATTTCATGTAGTGGTGAAATTATGACTAGAAAAAGCTATTATGTTCATGAGATGTCATTAATGGCAACAATGGTAGTAGTTTTATGGTTTTCAGCATGAAGAGAAAATATATTATTTTTATGTTTTGAGGGTCATCCTAAATCCCTAAAATGTGATACTAACTCAAGGTGTGTTTTTGCCAATGTTAAATAATACTTCTGTAGCTTATTTTCAGAAAGTGAATGATTTGCCTCTTAATTTATTCTCACTTTGTTATGCAGTGCCCAAAGCATAATAATGTTGAAAGTCTATAGTAGTTATTAACTACTGAGTAATATTAATAATTTCCACCCCCCCCCCCCCACACACACACACACAAACACACACACAATAATAATGAAACTGTACTGCAAATAAAATTAATCTACATATTTTCTGAAAGTTATGGGTAAGAGCACATGCTAAAGCAATAACAAACAGCATATATACATAGTTTTATGAATTATCTTACCTTTCTTTTGCTATAACAATTTCTAACAATTGATCCTTTAGTCCTTCAATAGTCAAAGAAAAGTTGATAATACCAGCCATATTGAAAATTTCAGGTAAATAACATGGATGGCTAAGTTTTGTTGTCATATAAAATCTAAAATTTGTATTGTACTCTACTGCATTTTCACCCAGAGCAAAATACAAAGAATTGTCTGGAAAAAATTTAAAACATAAAAATATACTTTTTAGTATTTTTACACCTAACAGTGAAAGGAATACATATCTTTTGGGGGTCAATTTGATAAGTAAATTAAAACAAAATAAGTTAAGGATCTAGCTTATCTTTCTGAGGAATTATTTTCCTTCTGATTCCTTTACTAGCTTGGCTTCAACAATGGATACAACAGAGGTAACTTTATTTGCAATAATGAAAGTTTATTTGTCAAAGGGAAAATTTAAATAAATAGTATTGGTTTATGTTTGCATCATTTAATTAGAAAACTTTTTGTCTGATTCCAAAATAACTGACTCATTTCAAAACAAAGAAAAGGCAAATGAACTGTACATTCATTATATATGCAAATTCATAGTGGTAATAAGTCAAAGTATGCCACTAAAATCAAATGTTCAGTGATGACTATAACATAAAAGATGGAATGTAATGTAAACATATGAGTTATTATATAAATTAATGAAACACTGCATAATAATAATAATAGTAAATAGCATATCAAACTCACAATATTTGCAGTTGACATTATTTCTTATTTTCATTCACTTTTAACATATTTGGTAATTCTGGAGGATGGCTATTAAATGGCATACAAAAATGAGCAATTGGATCTATGCATAAACCATGGTTACAAAAATGCTGTAGAACTTGTTTTTAACAGCCTCAAGTTAATACTTTGTATACATTTGTATAAATGCCTGATATGTATTTGTTTATATGCAGCAATATGCAAATTTCTTCAAAATTGATT
>CM060964.1:99515325-99537825 GCA_030765045.1 Tenodera sinensis | reverse complement strand
AGTCTTGCATTGACCTACGTTTAGATTTGTGCAAAGCGTTTGAGGTCAGCCTTGATATATTGTTATCTAAACTAAAGTCATATGGTAGGAGTTGTAAATAAATGGTTTGCCTCACATTTAAAAGATATAAAACAGATGATAGAACTAGAATTTTTAGACACAAATACCAGTATACTTAAAAAACAATGCTTCGAAATGAAAAAGTTAAAATGTGGAGTTCCTCAAGGTTCTATCTTAGGTCCCCTCTTACTCCTAGTATATATGAATGACATACCCATAGTATAGATAATGATAATGTTAAACTTACAATCTTCGCAGATGATACAAATATACCTACTCATTACTGATAATAACAAAGATCATATACTTCAGAATCTGAATAAAGTAAATGAAATAATTGTATGTACCATGGTTTGCTCAAAACAGACTAAGTATAAATAAAGCAAAAACAGTAGCAATAGGTTTTTGGCATAAAGCAAATACAAGTATCACTTTTCCACTGTTCATCTAAATGGTACTAAAATCACTTACATGACAGACACTAAATTTTTAGGTGTGTGGTTAAATCAAAACTTGGTTTGGATTGTATATATAGAAGATCTGATCAAAAGGTTAAGTAAGCAGTGTTATGCTTTAAAAACATTAAAAATGATGTCAGACACAAACGCAGCAAGAGTAGCGTATTTTGCATTCTTTCATATCCTTTTAAATTATGGCATTATCTTCTGGGGCAACTCAAAAATGTCAGAAAAAGTTTTCAAATTTCAAAAGAGAATTATACAAATAATTGTTAATCAACCCACTTATGTGAGCTGTAGAGCATATTTTAAAGAACATACTTCCATGTATATATATAAAACGTTCTTTTACATGTTACAGCGAGTGAAATAACTTCAAAACTTACCAAATGACACACTAACATGACACAAGGGGACGCTCAACTCTGTCAACAATTAGTATAATATCACTCTGTATAAACATTCCTTCACTTATAATGGTATAAAATTTTATAACAAGTTGCTACTTCATATAAAACAGGTAGAAAAAATAAAATCTTTTAAAACCAAATTGGAGAAATTCTTAGTTGAAAAATGTTTTTATTGTATGCAAGAGTTTTTAGTTAGTTTTATTACCATGTTTTCCCCTCTTCAAAATTACCACTGTCTAAAAATTTGTATCCTCTTTTGTATATTTTGTTTTCTGCAATTACTATGTTTTATACATTTTTTATCTATTTCTATGTCAATGTTATTCTATAAATATTGTACTTGGTGTGTCCATTATCTTGTGCAAGATACAAAGGATGAATAAACAATACAATACAATTAGAAGCAATTCAAGTACTGTATATTTCATTTATTTTTTCTGCTTTGTAATATAATAATACATGAATGCTCAATTTTCCATTGAATGGCAGTTTTAAAGACTATTATTTACCAATACAAATTAAAGTATTAATTTAATTGAATCATTGGACAGAAAAACAAGATACTTCTAGAAGTTATATTAATGTAAAGAACATGTCTATACAAATGTTAGACTACAGAATGACTTGTATGGATAATGAATGACTAAATTAATGGTTTATTAATGACCACTACAACAAGTGCATCAGTTTATTTACAATTCTCAATTACAGATTCAAATGAAAACCAAAGCATGTAATGGTTAGGTTCTTAATTGAATTTGAGTTTCTTCCTAAGTTCCTGGTAACCATAAGTTTTTTTTTTTTTTTTTTTTTTGTTTTATTTTAAACTACTTGTAGCCTTCAATCTCTTATAACTATCTGAATTTTTAAAAGTCTACATCTGGCTGTATTATTCTGGGCTATATGCACATCAAGAAAACATAACTTAAAGTAATTAATAGGATCTTCACAAAATGCAATGAATCTTAAAACTAGACACATTAATAAAGCATATACATGATTTTCCGTTTTACATGCCTATAGATTTATAATATGTAATAACTACTAAAAGAAAATAATTTAAGCACCCCTATTTTCAAATATTTAGCACATATTAAGGTAATATTACCTAACCTTCAGGTAAATATATTCTGAGCTTTATGTAGGATATTATTTTTTAACACAAATTCCATATAACTCAGCCACATTTTATATTCAATTATAATGATTTTAATGACTCTCTATTATTTATGTTATTATTTCAATTAAAAGTGTAAGTAGTATTAATATACAACACAGAAAAATTTATCTACACTTGGTAAAAAAAAATAAAATAATGTTGAGTTGGTAATTATTATTTATTTATGCCAACAAACTTACTGTTGGTGTTTTTAAACACACAAGCCGTGTGTGGGCAAAGTTTGTGGCATTGAATTTTTAAGTTCCAGTTCTACCTCTCAAATGTTGAGTTAATTATTATTCATCTCTAGCCACATTTTTATGGGTTAAGTTGTATAAAAGCTGCACTTTAAGGCTTCAAATTAGGAAGTTTAGTGCTCTGTGCACTTATTTGCCTTATTTAATACTACAAAAGCTGTTGTGTTTTGTAACCCCAGTTAATCCACACTTTACAGTTCAATATGATGATATACATTTGTAAAACAAGAGTAGTTATATTCTATATCATACATACCTGATGCAGTTTTCAACAATAATTGCATTTTCAACTGAAAATTCATCTTTTGGTAGACCAGCAACATTCCATGATTGGATCTTTGTGGCACTTCCCATCATTTTAATAAAATCATATTTCTCAGAACAAGGAATACATCTTTCATTAATATGCCTCAGCCACAGCTCTTTGCATTCATGCCTGTTTTAGGAAGGGGAACATAATCTTAACCTCTCTCACAATCCAGAAATATCACTCATTTTCTGCCAGTAAAATATTCATTATTCAATTTTATAATAATACTAGCTGAAATAGTTTCCCGTGGTTTAACAATTTATCCCTATTTAAAAACAAATTAGTTAATACCCTTAAAAAAAGACAGTAGGCCTATTTAGGTATTTTGACATATGTGGGGATGGTGGATTTACCTGAAATTAGAGATTACTTTTTGGGGGATTTTTGCATTTGTGCAATTGTAAGACAAGGAATAACCTTGCTCCAGTTTTAAAGGATATCACAATATCTTCACCTGAATGATGAATCTGCAAAGCCACAATTAGGGGTAGATTCTTATGATTATCTGTATGGGGTACAACTTGCTTTAGATATAATCAAAATTTTACAAATGTCTACAAACCAAATTGTAATCTCTGTTGATGAAGCAATGATAGGTTTCAAGGGGCGCTTCTTTCTGAAACTATACATGCCCACTAAACCTACAAAATGGGGGATAAAGGCAGTGTTGCAGACAGCAAAAGAGGGTATTTACTGACCTGTAATATCTATTTGGAAAAAAAAAAGAGGCAAGAAACAGCGATCTTCTGCTTGGAGCACAGGTTGTTTTAGACATGTGTGAGAAATACACAGGATTGTGGCGCCACAGCTACTTTGATAATTTTTTACTTCCACACAGTTACTAAAATTACTTTTGGACAAGAAAATTGACAAATTGTGCTGGAAGGATAGACGGCCAAAACAATTTTCAAAGCCAAAACAACTGAAATTGAAAAGGGGTGAATCTTGCAAACAGCAACATGAAGGTGTAACTGCAGTAATTTGGCATGATAACAGACACATTCTTTTATTATCTACCAACTCCGATCCTAGAACTAATGGAGAAGTAGAAAGGAAGAGTGATTGGAGGAGAGAACAATTAGAAATACCTTGTCCTGATGCAGTGATAAACTACACTCCTAATATAGCAGGGATTGACCTAGTGGACCAAAGGAGGGAGTATTATGGTGTCAGCCGGCCTTAAAAAATGGTGGAAATGCTTGTTGCATTTCACAGTAAATGTTGCTATTGTTAATACGAGGGTTGGAACTTTAATAGTGGCAACACTGCTGCAGAGTCACTATGCAATGGAAGGTAATGTTATTGCTGATAGCACACATTAGTTACATACCTATCTTACATCTGAGCAAATAGACGCTCCCTTCCACAACACATGCATGCACAATGGCAAGAGAAGCAGAGTCCTGTATAAGCTAGCGGTCTAATGTAAAGTCGCAATATTTTCAAAGCAGGAACAACAGAATTGGATAAAAACTGAATGTGCCAGAGGTCGTACATCATGACAGTATCACTAAGGTCTTCAAGAGGCTTGCAGAAAATCTGCATTGCCTTACAGAACAGTGGCATGGTAGGTAAATGTCTTCAACAAAGGATGTCGAGACGTGGCAGACAATGTGGCCAGGTTGTCCTAGTGTCAGTGAAGATGTGCATGCTTTTGCAGTGTTACTGGATACTGATCAACGAGCTGGCCCAAGATACCAGATAGCGCATACTACTGTGCTTCACGTTCTGAAGGAATGCCTGGGTATGAGAAAAATTGCATCAAATGGATTTCGCATGATTTGACGGAAATGCAGAAATGGTTATGACATGACATTGCTTGGCCACATACAGCGCAAGCTGTGGTTGATTTGTTCAGTTGATGGGGCTGGGAAGTGCTTGTGACTTTGACCTGATTCCGAAGATGAAGGAACCACTTCATGGCCTTTGCTTCAAGAAAACAGAATGTTGAAGCGAATAGTCATATTGTTTATGAAAAAGAAACGCCAAATTGGAAAGCATAACACATGGAGTACCACAAGGTTCAGTATTAGGGCCTTTACTATTTTTAGTCTGTATAAACAACCTATCACCTTATATAAAGGATAGTGCAAGTACTGTTCTGTTCACTGATGACACTAGTGTGCTGGAGACCAGTAAAAGCTTAAATGAGTGTATAATTAAATTATGTTTTGAACTGTATGTCATGTTGGTTTAAAGCTACCTAACAAATTATCTGTAAGTCTAGACAAAAAAGGTTTTTAAATTTATAAATCTTCAAACTTGACATATTCCAATAGAAACTGAGGTTAATGGTATGTTATTAGAACAGACACTCTTAAATTTCTAGGCATTCAAGTAGATATTTAGATTGAAAAGTTTACTATAAATATACCTTACCCAAACTCAGGCCTGTCAGTTTTGCTATCCAAGCACTGATAAATGTAGGTTCTATAGACTCATTAAAATTAGTATACTATGCATAGTTTAACTCTATCATGAATGTGGAATATTGTTTTGGACCAACTGAGTAGAAAATGAACAAATCTTCCTTATGCAAAAGAAGGTTATAAGAATCATTTGCAAAGATCTTTTTAGAAATACAAAGATATTAACCCTATCTTACCTGTACATATTCTCAATCTTAAAATTCTTTGTATGCAATTGAGCCACATTTATGTCAATAAAATTAATATAATAAGCACTTGACATTTCAGTGCAAAACTTTCTTGCTTCTAGAAAGATGCATATTATGAAACCATAAAAATATTTAATTCTTTTCCAAATGATCTTAAGGGAAACATTCATAATTCTAATGCTTTTAAAACTGCTGTCAAAGAATACCTATGTTCAAAACAATTTTGTTCTACACAAGATTATCTGAATAATAACTTATTCTTATAACATTTATGTAGCTCTGTAAGTAGTATCCAGCTGTTTTTAATGAAAAATCAATTACAAGTTCATTTTATGCCTGCTCAAAATCAGTGGCAGCTCGTGGCTCATAAATTTGGGAGGGCAGCATAATATGGTATCTTCAAAATTAGCACATGGATGTGACAGTTAATTCTGAAATTCTCCCAAAGATATGTGAAAAGAGAATGAATCATATGAATCAAAAAATTGCTATGCATGACCCTGCATCTGATCATCAATCAGATTTTGAATTTGTTCAACATTCAGGATTGGTCTTGGTGGCCCGAGCTTCTTAAGTTCCAATCGAGATGCAAAACTCGTTACACCCGCACTAAATATGCTAGTTACACTGTTGATGGTTCTTTAATTTATTTCACAGCCCCCGCGAAGATTCACATCATGACACCACTCGAAAGTGCTGCTAAAACTGGGTTTGTTTAAGCATGGGTTGTTGTCAACTCATGGGATTTGTCCCACATTGTGGAAAATTTTTACAAATATTTTTCAGGAAGGGACAAAGGGACTTTTCTGAAGAAAAAAAAACTGAGATGAATATGGGACATTAAATAATTTCTGCCTATTACATAGTATAGTAATGGTTATGGTACACACAACAGCAAAGATAAACATTTCAGGAAGTTAAATACACCACACCTGCAAACTGTCATTTGTGCAACCAGCAATCAGCACTCTCACTAAGGGCACGGTAGGTTTGCTTACACAACAGTAATAGCCATGCACTATTACCTATAGGTGAGATTCAAGTATGTGTTTGGGGAGTAATGTTTCCATAAAAGGAAAGATGTATCTACTGATAGGAGGAGCAAGCACTTCAATAACTTAAGTCCTGATTTTACATTATTTGTACCTAATCTAGTATTGCAAGGGCGGTAGTAAATATTGTAGTGCTACACCTAAACTCCACATGCCGGGCGATAAATTAGGAGTGTGGGGTGTTTTTCTTCTTTTTTAAGCTAGCAATCACAAATTTTTCTTAACCTGGGACACTTTATTCAGAAAAGGGACGTTTTGAGTAATCGTTTGGGACTTTTGGGCTTCAGAGGTTGGCACCATTGCTTTCAGAGTGATATTATATTATGACATATTACATATTCAATGTGTCATGCTAGTAAAATTACCAACATGAATGTAGTATTAATATACCTTCTTGCAATTATTTTATCACAAATGTGCAGCACTGTACCTTAAATGGTACAGATAGAGCTAATTTAGCTAAATTTCCTTTACAATCAATTTAAATTACAAAATTCAATTTAAGAGGAATGAGTATGTATGTATACCAATGGAAGCACTGTTAGCAGTCAGACAGTTCCGAGAAAAATTATTGCAGGTGCTTTCCCCCTCCACCCGCCGCCCAGATTGTCCTTCCTATCCATACCCCTCCGCCTATAGTCAAGCCATCTCTGCACCTCCCCTCACCGCTGGCAGTATCTACAAGATGCGAACATATTGAGAGGGATGAGCCTCAGTCCGAAACTGTATCTGTAATGAAAACATCGGCGCTCTTCCACGTATTAGTGGCGTAAAACATTTAAATAGAAACAGGAAGTATACAAATGCATTTTGACATGACGTCTGATGTCAAGGATATTTGAAGTAATGCTTTTGATGTAATGCTACCTTTTCTTTCTTATTTTCATTTATTGGGAGGGTGTCATCTAGAGTCCTCCATTGCCAGCCACCACTGCTCAAAATATATTTAATGGTGCATGTATTGAAGAACTGACAATAGATGGCATTCATTGAAAATCAAATATAACAGAATGATGAGACGTTCAGGATGTAAAAGCCTACTGTGCTTTTCAAATGGGAAGATTTCTGATCTGCAGCCAATGAGATACATTTACATGCACAGCGTTGCAGGCTCATTACCCCTACTCTTTTCATATTTCCCTCTCTCTCGCACACTCCCTAGTTCATGCAAGTGTACCTGGCGCTAGATGTAAGGGAACCCAAAATGAATTTTCCAAACTTATATAATAATACAGTTGTTTAAATTCAAATTCGAACATGCATATTATGTATGTTAGATGCTATATATCTATATTTTATGAATTACCTGTTTTTTAGTCCAATGAAACTGGCAGTGGCTCATCTGTAGGGTAAATAAACACTGTCCCCGATTATGGAACAACACAATAATAAACATGTAACAGATCACATTCTGCTGATAAAGCATTCTACAGGCTAACAGAGAGTGAACTATTTGTTGTCTCGACTAACACGCCTTGACCTGTTCAAAGCAATAATTCTTTTAGCACACCATATCAATAATGTACATTCCAATTCTGTAATTACACAAATATGCCCATTATATTGCTTCTGTCGCGACCCGTCGTTATGATGTAACACATTGGTATGTTTATTCATTCATTTGTATTATGAAAACTATTTGAGCTGAATATGTAGCTTTTACGGTTATGTTACAAATATTACTCCCTACCTTCCTTGTGCATTTGTTTTTTAAATTTGAATATTCTGATCTTAGCGTAAATAGTATGCACTAGAGATGGATTCTCTGGTGCGCAAGCCCCACTTAAGGGGAAAGCAATATAACAACACAGCAGGACTCGATTGGTTGCTGACCTAGACGCACTCAAGGACAAACTCCTTCCCATTTGAAAAGCACAGTGGTGAGAGTTTTAAGCAGTCAAGTATTGCAATTTATATGCAGCCTAATTGTATTTGTATATAGGGTAAAGATGCCTAATTCTGTGATACCCCTAATACCGTGACACAAAGTTCAGTTTCCTGCCATGGTTTCATTCTGCAATAGTTAGTAGTTCTGAAATATTGAACAGATAGCTGAGCCATTCTATTTTCCTTTCTTGGCAGTTGCTGAGAAAGGAAATGGCTATGGAACATGTTGTTCAATGAATCTGATGAAATGACCGATATATTGTGAGCATTGAACTCCCTGCCAAAACAATATTTTCAATTAATTTTAAATATTAATTGCAGGTAAATATAAAGGCAATAATGTTAATAACAGTTTAAATTTTGTAATGTAGATCAAGGTCAAGAGAATCAATGCACATTAGTCATCATTGTTTTTTATATCAGAGTATTAGGATGAAGTACCTGGGCGACTGAGCTTTGCTTGGCATTTCTTTTCTTTTCCTTTTTTTAATCATGTTTTTTGGGGGAAGATACTTATTTAGATAAACTTGAAAAGCAAAATGTTAACTAAATATAAATTTTTATCCTTATTGTTGGAGCCGTCTCTGTGACGAGACCTTTAATACCCTGGCTTGTTTGTTGAAATTGGCCCATTAACAGAGAAATTATGACCAAAATAAGGTTTCCACTAATTTTGACTGTTATGCATAGACTTATAAAACTAAGTCAGCTTTCTTTAGGTTTTCTGAAAGCTCTTGATGAGGCCTTTAATATCCTGGCTTGATTGTTGAAATTGGCCCATTAACGGCCAAAATAAAGTTTAGACTAATTGTGACTGCTACACATAGACTAATATAGCTGTCAACTTTCTTTAGGTTTTCTGAAACGTCTTGACAATACCTTTAATATCCTGGTTTGTTTGTTGAAATTGGCCCATTAACAGAGAAATTATGGCCAAAATAAGGTTTAGAGTAATTGTGACTGTTACACGTAAAATCACATTTTTTCAGGAATGACACCTATATAAACAAACTTAATAACCAAAGCCCTATTTGAACACAAAATTTGATTGAAATCATTAGAGCTGTTTCCAATTTGCGTGGAATATATTTATATATGTACAAGAATTGCTTGTTTAAACATATAAGATTAGGATACCAGTATCATGGATTTAGGAATCCTATCATGCCTTTAGGAGCCATTGTCACAAAATGTATTTCTACAATTGCTTGGTATGCTTATACAGCTTTTCAATTCTCAGTCAGGTAAGATATGTTCTAGAGCATGGGTGCACAAACAGCGCTCTTTGAGCGCGAACGCTCGGTACGACAGCTCGTAGAGTGCTGACTGTGTGATAGAGAAGGATGACATAGGGCAGTTTTAAAGCAGTAGTCTAGTGCAGTGGTGTCAAGGTCACAGGCACTTCGGGGCTCAACTGTGCAAGAGTAACATGACGTAATACATATCAACACTAGAAGCTTATCAATTGACACCTGTTTACTTGCAAGTTGGTCGCGTCCACGAATAAAACCTTTTTTGGAGTGCGTACACCTTATGATTTTTTTTTCCTTCAGAATTGCCTACAAGGATACATAGCACAGATAGAAGTTGTATCTGCGAAGGGGAACATTACATCTCAGGCGTAAATAGAAAACTACTTGACATAGTTATTAAAGTTGATTAAAATAGTTGCAAACTTCTGATGACTAGACTGAATTATAGTTACTATTAAACCTACCGTAGCCCTTGGGTTAGCATTCTCAAACTGGAAAGTACACCACTTACGCACTTACATGCCTCTTAAAGATAGATGTTTTTATTACTTTTCAATCCCAGATGTAAAAATGTCAATCTATTTTGAATGGATGAATAAATAAATAAGAGAATAATTATGAGGTATTAATAATAGTGCTTTTAATACGAACTTGTATTAGATATAATCTATATTTATATAAAAAGTAAATTGCAGCTTTCAAATCCTGTTATACCTTAACTAAATATTTTTAGCTATTTTGATTAAACATAATAACATAATATTTACTTGTAGTATCTTCAAATAAGTGAAATAACACGAAACATTATTAGTAAGAGAGGTTGGCGATTTCCTCCAAAATTAAAGGAAAGGACTAAATGCAAGTTGTTTGAAAACTACTGTCCTTAAAGATATGAATTTTAGTGATAAGCGTTTGCATAATACATTTAAGACACTCTAACTGAAAACCTAAGTAAAATACCACATGTAACACATTTGTAGGATCAGTCACTTGGCATATTTTTCAATTCACACATTTTTCAAAATTTGGCTTACAAAGACAGATTCTAAGACTGGATGCCAAATTGCTATGCGAGAGTCTGTTTTGTGGGGAATTAATGCAAATTTTTAGTATAATATTCAAAAGAAAACACCGCTAACTTAAGTTATTAATGGAAATTTTTCAAATAATTACCACCAAAAATCTTTCCTTTGATGACGCTCTTTCGCATATTTGTTGTGCCGGGAAAGAAAGGATAAGTTGATAATGTGAAGACATCAGCAGGTGAGTACTGTTTTCATTGTACGACTGTACATTCCCAATATTGCGTTTCCCCTCGCGTTCCCTCACTCCGCGCAGATCCCTAGACTTAAGGTAGCAAACAAAACTGTGACGTCCTCCTTAAAGTGTATTCATATCGTGGCCGAGTAGTACGCACTGTGCGATACCTCTCCTCTCTGTCCACTCGTAAACAAGAGCGCTGCCAGTACCTGTACTCCGTTCGCGAGCTGCAAGCTGGCTTCGGGAGCGGAAACCCTGTGCAGGCCTGTTCTAGAGCATTCTAGTAATGTTCTTGAATCATTACTTAAAAGACTTTTGTCCATTTATGACCATTACACAACACTTATTCAAAACTATTACATAGTTATGCAACCTTATCCTACATGTTAGCCTTATAACTGCAGGGAAATATTTGAATTTGTTTCTGTACATAAATAAAAATTTATCCTTGGTCTGATTTGTTATTGGCTATACCTAATATGTCTTCTTATGTTTAATATTCAAATCAAACATTTTAGGTATATGCAATTAGACTACATTTTCTTCATGTGTTCAATTTCACAGGCCCTTATGGCTACTAGGGAACTCACTTAATGCAATCCAGTCCTATCCATCTTAACATCATCATTTATTTTTATACAACTTCGGTACACAATTCTTAGTAAACCCAATTTTTCTATCTATATCATGTTAATTGAGATAAACCTTTGCAGCATTAGTTAGGTAATTATACATTTTGTTGTAAGTAGTAGGGAATAGAGGAAACCGAGCTTATAGTCAAATGTTCAAGTACTGGGCCACCATATGCTGGTCTTGAAATTCCACACTCTTTCCATAGCAGCACAAGAAACAACTGAATAGTGATAGCTCTTTAAAAAATGGCAAACTACTGAAGAATGCAAACCAATAGTAAAGTTATAGAAAAGTTATTTGAAATAAACTGGTGTTTTAAATAGTTCCACTCTTAGGGGACTTTTATCCACCTCTTAAAGTGTCTCAGTTAATCAAAGTTATACAAAGTTCTTTCCAAATGAAGATATTGTGTCACCTTTTCATCATCTATCCCTGCTGCAAAAACCTTGCAAGGAACACGTCATTTTTCATAGGAAATGCATTGCATACAAACATACACTGAGGGGTTGTTTAGAATTATGAAAGTCAGAAATGCTGTAATAAACCTGCTTTTGGAAGGATAAAGGCTGGGTCTTTCTACACTACAGGATGTCACAAAAGTATCTTTAGAGTATGATGTTTTGTGAGCTGATATAATTGACTCGAGCACTGAGGTGGCCATACTTCTGATGTCAATCACATCAGCTCTCCCATTTAAATGCCTGGCAGCCACTGTACCGCTTGGCTCTAAGAGGGTTAGGAAAATGATAATCGGAACTAACACTCAAACTTCAGTATTTTTTTGGAAAATTACTTTTTGTACATTGTTTTGGAGCCTGTTACCCCCATTGTCAGCTGCATTCCACTCAAACTTCACTAATATTTTTAGGCAAATCCCCTTCAGACATATATTTAAGAGGTTGTTGCCTCCAAACTTATTTTTGAAGGTAATTCCACAAAAGAAGTGTTAGACACACTCATTGTTTTCTTAAGCATCAAGTTTGTTATTCATCCATTTTGTTTATGTATTCTACACGCACGCACACACACACACACACACACACACACAAACAGACCCTTCTTTGTAAACATGCTTTTTCTTTTTGGATTCAGAGCTTGGGACTCAAATAATGTAGTTCCAGTGAAATCTACAAATAAATGTTTTGGGTGGAATACAGTATTTCCTCTACCTATTAGGTATGTGGTAGTTCCAAAAGCCATAAGAAAACGTTAAGTTAGCAATTTACTATAAGGATTTGGTTTCCATGCTAATATGATATCATAACTTATAAAATTACTAGCCTTCACACAGTTTCCCCAAGCAGAGAACAACAAATGGAAAGTGTGGGCATATAGAATGCCACTTTTTCACTGCCAGCCATACTGACTGAAGTATGAATAATGTAATATTTCCATCAACACTGATATCAGTTCTCTGCATTGTTTCTGCATTAATGTAAACATATATGCAGTATTACGAGGGGATGTCAAAAAATAAAAAACAGAATTATTTTTTTTGTATTTTAATGCGTCCACACCTGAGATTGGTTTTGGCAGTACTGTAGAGGTGTGGCCTTGAGTGACTAATACCATATGCATCATTCGTCTGATGGTACACACTTGTAGGGAAGCAGGGAAAGTGTATGGGTGTGTTTACTGTACCCAACATGGATCTTAAGTTGCAGCAGTGCACATCAATTATATTTTGCATTCTTCTTGACAAAATTCCATCACAAACATTGGAAACATTGCAACAAGCCTACAAAGAGCAAACCATGGGGAAATCATAAGTTTTTGAGTGGCATAAACAATTTCGGGAGGGTAAAAATCACCTTGCGGATGCTCCAAGCCCAGGAAGGTCCTCAACTTTGAAGACTGAAACCAATGTCAACACAACTAATGTCATGTTGCAGGAAGATCATCACTTATCCTTAAAAATTGCAGAGATATGAATATATCCTATGGATCAGCTGGAGACATTGTACGAAATGTTCTATGGTATAGAAAAGTTGCAGCAAATTGTGATCAGTGACGAACGTTCATTGCGCCATCAAGACTCAGGAAACAATCACTGAGTTGGGCATTGAGGTGATGCCACATCTACCTTATTCACTGGACCTAGCATCATGACTTCCACCTATTTCCTGCAGTCAAAAAAGAACTTCAGAATCATTATTTTTAGAGTGATAGCTAAACAATAAATTTTCAGGTGTACTCAACAGACTATCAAAAAGGAGCTTCAAGGAGTGTTTTGAACATTGGACTGTGCACTGAAATCATTGTATTGTGTCCCAGGTAGATAACTTTGAAGGTCTGCAATGGAATTTGAATAAAAGTGAGCAGTGTTTTGCAGTAAAAAATAATTCTGGTTAATTTTTGACACCCCTATGTAATATGAACAAGTTATGAGTCTGAATAACCTTTAGGTATCATAGCTCTGGATATTCCTCCAACTCACTAAAACAAAGACATTTTACAAGGATATAATTGATATCTGTCAAAAACAGAAGGACAGATTTAATCTACATAAAGCAGGCTTACTTTTTAAATAATGTTTATTTGTTCTAACATTTCAGAGTAAGTAAAGAGAAAGAAATTCATTTATGGCTGATTGATGACAGTGGGCATATTTTTAAAATATTTCTTCAGAAGTAGCACTTTATACTTTTAACAGCAGTTGTTCCTGATATATACTAATAGTTTTAGGCAATATAGTAAAAATAAATATTGCTGATGAATTTAAACTTTACCTGTACACTGCTGTAAGAGGTGACAGGTATGCTATGGTTCCAGAACATATAAGAATATCTCCAGGTAAAGAATCATAACTTGTCTGCAAATTGTTGGCAGCTTCCAGCCAACGTGTCTTTTCACCTCCCAGACCACCTACGCAAATTATTTTATCAATCATTTCGTGTGTTATGCAATAATATTCTGTAAAACAGTTCTACTATGCAACATGTTAGAATTTACAGAACAGGTAATTAATGGCTGGAAATATTTTAACACTGTGCTGAATAAAATGTTCATAATGTTCATTGTGTTAAACTTTCAGCATTAGAAAAAAAGTTTTAGTTTGAAATGAGGTGCTTCAGAAAATCAGGAATATAAACAATTTAGTGCTTTACTAAAATACAATGGAAGTTGAATGGACAGTTGAATTGCTTCACAAGCAATGGACATGTTTCGTGGGCAATGTAGCCTACATCAGTAGATTTCAACTCATGTAGGCAACATTGTCCACAAATCATGTTCAGGTAATAGATTGATAGTGAAGCAACTCACATGTCCCTTAGACTCACACTGTAACTTATTGTAACATTTTCACTTCATTGTGTACCACTTCCACCTTCTGGTTTTTTTATCATCCTAGTGTTTGTTGCAAGGTTTATCACAATTTAACATTTTCTTTTTGCAGAATATTGGATGATTTCAGGAAATTTTTTCTCTAATGGACTGTTATTTTAAAAAGGCTCTACATGGACATGACTCACATGAGTGCTTGAACATAAGGAGTAACATTTCAAAATACAACAAGTTCATCAATAGAAATTTTTACAGCAGAAGCTACAAAATGACATTCAGCAAAGTGTAATCATAATTTACAATTTAAATACAGGGATTTATTAAGAGATTTGAATATAGAGAAATAGGACAAGTGGAAAAATATCGCTCTTTATTTAAAGATACTGCTGCCAATTAAATTTTGAAAATCTGTAGACGTGTGCCTTTCGTAACATCCAAAGGGACAAATTGTGTTTTGAAGCAAATTTGTAGAGACAAAAATGCAGAAATGCATTCTTTAAATTGTAGAAAGAAGTATCTTCCGGGCTGTTATGCCGTGGTCTGCTGGAGATCTGTCTTCCAGATGTTTCGTTTACAACTGCGGTAAACATCCTCAGTGGCGTTGTCGAAGTCTCCTCGTGGAAGGTATCACTGCGACTGATGCGTCGACTGTCTGTGGGGCTCCATTTATACCATGCGCAATGTGCGCTGATTGGCCCGGGTCGTCCAGAGACGTGGTGGCTGGTGGAGGGGGTTCTATCTCTCTTATGCTGCTGGTCTCTTCTGATTGGCTTACCTTGCTATCCTGCTTCTTATGATGTTCTATGACCGGATGCCAGTTGCTGTTTAATCTTAAGGCCTCTTCCTTCTTATTAAAGTTGTTAGGGTGCTTGTAAATTTCAATAGCCTCTCACTGTAGTCGGGCATGGTAATGTATGGTAGATGCAAGGATGCGCGTATCCTGGAACTTAATACTGTGTTCACCGACTAACAACTTTACACCCCCTAACAACTTTAATAAGAAGGAAGAGGCCTTAAGATTAAACAGCAACTGGCATCCGGTCATAGAACATCATAAGAAGCAGGATAGCAAGGTAAGCCAATCAGAAGAGACCAGCAGCATAAGAGAGATAGAACCCCCTCCACCAGCCACCACGCCTCTGGACGACCCGGGCCAATCAGCACACGTTGCGCATGGTATAAATGGAGCCCCACTGACAGTCGACGCATCAGTCGCAGTGATACCTTCCACGAGGAGACTTCGACAACGCCACTGAGGATGTTTACCGCAGTTGTAAACGAAACGTCTGGAAGACAGATCTCCAGCAGACCACGGCATAACAGCCTGGAAGATACTTCTTTCTACAATTTAGACGCCGGCCGTGAAAGCCTACGTAGCTTTATGCATTCTTTAAGTTTTATTTTTTGCCAAATAATTGATACAATGAAGTCATTAATTCAGGAAGATGTTCCCAAGCACTTATTTAAACAATACAATCAAAATCAGTTGTTTTAATTGTTAATATAGCTTCCTTTGAAAAACATTCAAATATTATTTAAGCAATAGAATAAAAATTGTAATTAAGGAGCACATTTTCAATCATTACTTAAAGCACACAGTCATAGTTGTTATCTATTTTAATGATGCTTTTCATCAAGACTTTGAAAAATTATGTTAAGCAATTTAGTCAAAATTGCTAATAATTCAGAGTTCTTTTCATGAATATCACCATCAAAAGTAGTGGGTACTCCATGTACAAAATACTAAAAATATTAACTTATTTGTTACTATAACTACAAGACACTGGTAGAAACAGGTCAGCTGGTTAAACAACAATACTATCAATTGTCTGTTAAAAAGTAAAATAGAGAAAAATAAATGCCAGTAATTAGAAATTTTACTTATACTGAAATATTATCAAAAACATTACTCTTGCCAGTGCATCTAATGTTTTAATGTAATGTAAATATATGGGGAATGTCATTCAAGATGCTTACAATTTTTTCTGTGAAGGTATTTTATTTGATTTCACTTTGTATTTATCCTGTACTGTTTTCATCATCAGTGTTTTTGTTCCTTCTTTCCCCCTTCTTACCCTTCCTCATCAAAACCATCACTTTCAGATTCAGTATCTGTATCACGATCACTTTTGATTATATTATCACAGTCAATATTAATTTCCACATCACTTATACAAGAGTCCTTCAACAAATAACTGAACTAATTTAATTGTATTTAAATAAACCGCCCTGAAGCGCCATGGCTGCTAGTGGTGGAAAGATGAATTCTTCCTTTAGCAGTGCTGTGAGTGCCAGTCATGCAGAGTGAATCAGTTAGGAGTTAGAGCCTGATATGTGAGGTTGTGTTTACTGCACCCACCATGGAACTGAAATTGCAACAACGTGCATCAATAAAGTTTTGTGTTCTGTTAGACAAAACTCCTACAGAAACCTTTGAAATGGTGCAGCAAGCATAAAAGGACCAAGCTTTAGGCAAAACACAAGTCTTTGAGTGGTATAAATGTTTCAAAGGGGGTCATGAAGACCTTCAAGATTCTCTGCGCCCTGGAAGACCCGTAACAGCAAAAACGGAAGTCAACATTAAGACAATTGGCGTAAATGTGCGAGAAGATCATCGCATAACAATTTCAAAAGTTGCATTTGTCTGTTGGAACTGTATACGACATAATTCGCAATGATCTTGGCTATCAAAAAGTTGCAGCGAAATGGGTACCGCACATGCTGAAGGATGAACAGAAGGCTCACCGCGTCATGACGTGTCAACAATGGCTCAGAAGGTTATGACGGGAGCCAGACTTTCTGAATAGGGTCACCACTTGTGACGAGAGTTGGTTCCACCATTACGACCCGTTAACAAAACAAGAGAGTTCGCAGTGGAAACATTCATCGAGCCCTAGGCCTAAGAAAGCAAAAGTTCAGAAAAGTGCAGGAAAGGTCATGCATCTCGTATTCTTTGACAAACAGGGCATTCTGTATGATCATGTGGTAACTAATCAAGGCACAGTAACTGCTGCTTACCATTGTGACGTTCTGAAGGGGCCACTGAAGAAAAAAGTCGCTGAAAAGCAACCAGATCTCACAAGGAGAGGATGGATCTTGCATCAGGATAATGACCCTGCTCATCGAGCTCGTGCAAATCAAGATGTCATTGCAGAAATGGGCATTGAGATCATGCCTCATCCAACTTATTCTCCGGATCTTGCACCATGCGATTTTCATCTCTTTCCTAAAGTGAAACAGGAGCTTCGTGGTCGCCATTTTCAAAGTGATAAGGAGTTGAACAATGTTGTCATGGTATCCTGAACAGACTGTCCAAAAATGTGTTCAATGAGTGTTTCGAACAATGGGTAAGTCGTTGGTATAATTATATTTCATCAGAGGGAGAGTACTTCAAAAGTGTGTAGGTAAATGTTAGTGAAATAAAGCCATTATGTGTTAATTAAAAAATTAGTTTGGTTATTTATTGAAGGACCCTCGTATGTTAATTTAGCCACTCAATTGGCTCAAAATTTGGACAGAAGGGTGTGATATACTATTACAGACCAGCACCATGTGCCATATTACACAGCAGCTTTTTCAAGAGAAAGCCTCACAACTGGTGACATGACAACTGTGGGATGACTTATGAACTTAATTTTCTCCTGATCAGCAAACAGCTCACTGAATTCAACAGAATTGAAGTTGAGAGACATTATAAACAGAAATAGCAAGTTGCTGCAAACCTCAGGACTCAACTAAGCATAAACAATAAATTGAGATGCTTCAAAATTTTTCTTACATCCGAGATAAAACACATCACCAGACAATCCTTATGTAGTCATGCACATTCTCATAATGTTACGAGTTGCATGGGGTGTTCCTGACACCCCAAACAAAAGTGGCTCTAATTTCATATTTGTGCAGCATATCATTGATAAAAATATGTTTACTGAATAAATGACTCTTTAGAATGCTACCTCACCTCTTTTGACTGTATTTTTTATATTAATAAAGTATCAAATTACTTTTTCTTTGAAGTACATACAATATTTCCTATTTGCCTACAACCTTTGGTAAAATTATTTGTTTCTGGTATTCTTTGTTCTGTACTACTGATTTAAACCATTGCACATATCACTAAACATTTATTCTGTCAACTGATACTAAAGTTTTATGAATTTAGTCACTGGCATTATCATAACACTTTGCAGATATATTTTTCATGTGCTTTAGACATATGGTCTTCAAACATCGGGCACAGTGCGATTTAACTTTTATGTCTTTACTCATTTAATACCACTTGCAGAAGCCTCCACATTCTTTCTTGCTCTACTGCATAAAGATCTATTGCTGAATTACACACACACAGTGACAATAGACAAGGAATACAACTGTAAGCTCTGTCAGTGCACAATAACATAAAGAGTAACACGGGATGTTGACAACATACCAAAGCATGTTGTTGCATATTTTCTTGGAACGTGGGCTTCCATTATTCATTCTATTTTTACTCAAGGCTCTCACACTACAGCATTAAATATCATGAAGGTATACTCCCATCCATTATGTAATAATACATCCGTAAGAATGACTGGCATATTCTGAACACCCCGCACAACCACTAGAGGTTAAGATAATATCTTCAGATGATAAAGTTTCTAATTCTTGAATAAAATTAAAGGAAAGTTGAATTATTTTGAATATATTACTGTCAGAGTTATTATATTCTCATATCTTACTTATGATTTTCTCTGCCCTTCTCAGTTTGTTGGTACATTTAGCAACATCCTGTTCAAGGGTGCTCTTCTTTTCTTGCGCAAGATGAAGTTTGTCCACAAGAAACTTCAATTGTCTTTCTAAGGTCTCTAATTCGAACCTTTTCATTTTCAAAACCTCCATAGTTTCATTATACTCTTTTTCTGCAATTCTCAGTTTTTCCTTCTTAGGTGATACTTCCTAAAACAAAAGGTAACATGGATATGCAATATACAGGAATGTACTTCTTGATAACGATGTCGGAGAAAATAAATAAATGTGTGGCCAGCTTAATGGGGCTTTTCTTGACAATGGGAAGCATGCTGTTTCCCAGTAGGATCGTAGCCCCTTAAATTCAAGCAATAGATTTCAGTAATGACATACTTTCATCACAGAAGATGTTAGAAATTATGCTCTTGTGCTGCCACACATCTCTCACACCTTTTAAGGAGAAACTAATTAATTCTCCAGGGCCTTGTAAATAAAACCATGTTTCATCCATTAAAAAAGAATTAAATCAGGTAATAGAGTGGTCATTATCATTATCCAATTGCAGAAATTAACCCTACTCACATATGGCATCATTACAACTCCTGACCTATAGTTGTCTTATAGGGATTTAATTTTAAATGTGCAATGGTATGCCAAGCCAAGATTTGCAAAATTCCCAATTCTTATGTAAACTTTCTTAGAGATTTCTTTGGACTTTATTCTAACCTTCCTCCAATGTTGTTAAGTTTTTCCTCTGTAGGAACACAAAGACTTAATTTTGGTTTATTATCAAGAATAGACCATGTTTCCTTAAATCTGTTCACAAGATTATGAAGTGTTTCTGTGTGAAGTGCATGAACAGCAGGAGATGTGTCTATAAATTGTCATCTCACTGCTCCGTATGTTAAAGTGTACAAACGCTTTGGGATTATAACACCACTAACACACTATAACACTGAAACACATGCTCTCACAATGTATCAATCTCCATATATTGGAGACTTTGCATTAACTGATTAGCCTGCACACAGAGATACGGAAAAGGGAAAGGAATGAGAGAAGTTTAGAAACAGTGCAATGCAGGACAAGTAATTCCCCATAATATGGCCACACAACCAAGCAAAGGTTTTGTAGCATAAATCAACCATAGCAAATTTACTGGGTTCTCTAGGTTAAGCAGTTTCAAGGCAAGTATAAAATTCACCCTAGAAGCAGAAAAAGAAACTTCGCTACCATTTCTGGACCTAAAGTCATAAGGCACAAAAACAGAATAAAATTTGGCATTTACAGAGAACCCTCTAATACAAACAGCTACATCAAGGAAAACAACCTAAACCCAAAGTCACATCAGCATGCTATATTCCACAGCTTAGTACACAGGTTTAATAAACAGACCACTGAGAGATGAGGAATTTAAAAAATAACAACACATGAAGATAATAGCAACAAAAGCGGTTTCAAAACAGATTTAATGGACAGACTCAAAAGAAAATACAAAAGGCAAAAACATTTAAAAGACATCACAATATTGAACAATGGATCTAGCCCACAACCCACCTACAGCAAATTCACATTCCACCCAAAGATGCACCACAAATTTCAGAAGCTGTTCCAGGAGCATAACATTAAGCTAGCCCCTTACAGCAAATTCAACCTGAGAATCCTGCTAAACCATTTATTAAAAGGCACAATACTGGCCACTTCAAAATCTGGTGTGTACCAAATAAAATGTAAACATTGCCCAAAGAAATACACTGGTCAAACTAAAAGGAACCTGGAAACAAGACTGAAGTAACACATCAGGAACATAAAACTTAAATAAATTAACAAATCAGCCACAGCCCATCATTACTGGTCAACTCAGCACACTATAAAACAGGATACAAAATTAATATAAAATTATTATAACATGTAAAAACTGCAGCAAAACTGATAATTTGGGAAAAACACATAAAGAAAAATGTTCACCTTGCCATGAATTTTGAAATACCACAAGCAGACGGCATCCTGAAGTTCATATCCAGCAATCCAGACAGCAGCATGACCACACCAGTCAAGAAACCATTGATAGTGAAGATGATAGTCTTTGAAATATATCCAGATAAAAAGTAAGTTAAATGAAACTAGAAGTGTCTGAAGGCTGACTCAAATACTTCCACAAATCATTTGAGAAATTTCACTGTTTATATTACTTTGTATATGTTAAGTGAAATACATTATTCAGTATCCAGATGCATATTCTGCCGTGCATCCTGTTCCATATAGCAAGGAATTGCCAATACCTGTACCCCCTGGGACATTGAGTACCAATTGTAATGGTAAAGGAAATAGTGATTCTCAGTCTGAGAACCAGAGGCCTCTACTGTGTGATGAATACAGCCACTTTCCTCCAGAGGGGATATTAAGCTTGACGGAATGTAATGACATATACAGTAAAAAATAGATGTGAATTTCTTGGGAGGGGGACTTTTAAGTTCCTGGGGGGATTTCCACCCCCCCCCCCACCCCTCCCCCTCCCTGGGCCACCCCCTGAGTTCATCTCTGCTCTACTGCTAAAGGTTCTGGCTTTCAACCAGATAATTCTGAAGGTGAAAAGCACTTTGTAGACCAAGTAGACTTGCATAATTTGGCATGTGACTTAGTTTGTCAAAAGAAGAACCTGAACTTCTAGGCCCTATGTAACAATAATGGAAATTTCTTGCACCTGATACACAAGTTACAGAGTTTTGAAATAGACATCAGGAGTTTGAAAAATATTTTATATGGAAGAGAATGCATATTTCTGTAGAGACATCAATGGTTTAATGAGTGAACCAGTAATTGAACATAATCTGTGACTGACAATTTATTTATAGAATCATTGAGGTTCAGCTTAAGGGCTGTGATATTTCATAATGATAGCAAATATTTCCATCTGTTCCAGTATTCAATTATGAGTCTTAAAGGAAGTTATGAAAGTGTGGTGAAGACTGTACATGTGTTAAAATATGAGGCACATTACCTCATTGTCTTTTATGCAAGGCAAGCTTCCATAGTTAAGAAATGCAACATTGAAACAGGAATTTGTTTTCAACCTCAAATCAAAAAACTAATGGAGGACAAAATGTTGTATATCTATGAAATCCATTTTATTC
>CM060964.1:99442825-99510325 GCA_030765045.1 Tenodera sinensis | reverse complement strand
GGTTAGGATACCAGCTAATGTATCCCTACAATATTTTAGTGTTTTAGTTGAGATTTCATCCCACCCACAAGATGCTTTATTTTTTAATTTATTTATAAACTTTTCCACCTCTTCTTCTGTTGTTTCTTCCAAGAAAATGGTTGGAACCATCCCAAAATTAACAGATGGTGCACCATCAACCTTTGGTTCATCTTTTACTACATTTAGAAAATATTTATTAAAGAGTTGACATATTTTCTGTGGATTATCAATCACTTGGTCATTCTCTTTTAAAGTTATATTGTCAATCTTATTTTTACTTATACTGCTTTCATTTACAATCTCCCATACCGTCTTAACTTTATTATTTGAGTTTACTTTTTTCTCTCCGTATTGTTGCATACTCACAAAAATGAGTGCAAATACCCTAGCTTGGGCAGATTTATGGTTCAGGGCTATTGGGTTTTTACTTAATAATAGTAAAACACAGTGAATTATATATGTTTACAGGATATTCCACCCAAACTCTGTGATGTAAATGTAAAATTCTTGAGTATAGCTAATAAACTTGTGCCTCACACATTAGGAGTACTTCAACAAAATTATCCAGTCATTTATCTGACAAAAAACTTAAAATACCAAGTACCAAATGCTTATATAAAGTCTGCATATTTCACCTTCTTTCATATCATAATATACTGTTGCATTCTATTATGAGGAAGCAGCAGCCATGTGACTAAAATACTTCTATTGCAAGAACGGTTTATTCATATAGTTTTAAATGCTGACAAATGAGAACATTGTAAACCTTTGTTTATTAAACTAGGTATTTTGATGTTGGTACACCTAAATATTTATACTGTAGTTAATTATGAGAAAACCCATCTATATACATGGAAAAGTAACCAAATTAATGTCCCATATCATAGACTTACCAAAACAGTAAAGAGTTTTAAAGTGATAGGATTAAAACTGTATAATAGTATACCACAGAAAATAGCAATCCTACCTGCTGCAAGATTTAAACAAAAGATACATGACTGGTTAGTTTCAACAACATATTACTCATTTCAAGATTTTTGTGAAGTTAATGAGAATAACACTTTTAACAGATACATTTCATAGACATATATATTTAAACAGAAACCAGTAACCTTGGCATCATTGTATACACAGGTAAGTCATTGGTAATTTATGTTTATTAATATTGTATTTTAATAATATCTAATTTGTTGAATATAACATTGTATTTGTCATTTGACAATTAGTGTTGTATTTTGATATATTTAATTTCTTGTACAAAGTACTGAATTCATTTGAAGTCTATTGCTGCACAAAGCCTAATGACAATAAAATATCATCCTCATCCTCATCATCATCATCATCATCATCATCATCATCATCATCATCATCATCATCATCATCATCATCATCATAATCATCATCATCATCATCACATCACATCATCATCATCACATCATCATCATCATCGTCGTCGTCATCGTCCTCATTGTCATCATCATCGTCGTCGTCCTCCTCCTCCTCCTCATCATCATCATTATTATTATTATTATTACTATTACTACTATATTATTGCTATTACTATTGCTATTACTATTACTATTATTATCATCACCACTGCCACTGCCACTGCCACCACCACCATCACCATCATCATCACCATCATAATCACTATTACTATTAATGGGTACTGCTGTTCTCTTATAAAATTTTAGCATTATTTCTTTCTGTGTTTTATTTCTCAATGTTCTTTTAATAGTCCCACATATAGTTTGAAATTTGTAAGTTTCAAATCTTTGTCATAGTCAAACGAAACATCACATCCTAAATAATTGAAATGTTGTACCTGTTCTATAGTTTTGTTACCAATTACTATTTTAGACTATATCGGATATTTTCCCTGTGATGCCATTACTTTTGTTTTCATTACAGATGTATTTAAATTATAAGCTTTCATTGCCTTCTCCAACTGAAATGTGGCTGCTTGTAACATGTTCTCATTTTCTGCCAGAACAACCTGATCATCGCAAATAGGATGATATTTAAAATTGTTTTATTAATCTTAAAATTATGTTTCAGCTGATTCCACCATTTGGCTATCGCTGTGTCTATACATATTAAAAAGTGCTGGCACCATTGGACAGCCCTGTCATATTGCTAAATTAACTATCATATTTATAGCTTATTTTTGGTCCTTAATCAATTTTGATTATTGTATCTTCATACATTTTCTTTATCATTAAAATAAGAGGTCTTGGATACTCTTATTTTATCATTATATCCCAAAGCTTGTTATGCTGCAGCTTATCAAATGCTATTATGGAATCTAAAAAGAAAGCATGGGTTTCTAGATTGAATTCTCTTCTTTTTTTGGATAATTTGCTATATTGTA
The DNA here is from genome assembly GCA_030765045.1 of Tenodera sinensis. NCBI lineage: Eukaryota > Metazoa > Arthropoda > Insecta > Mantodea > Mantidae > Tenodera > Tenodera sinensis. The sequence continues at coordinate 99,507,933 of CM060964.1, read as the reverse complement.
AAAACACAATCCGAGAATGATCTACCCCTTCTGAATCCATGTTGTTCATTCCTCAACAATATTTCACATATTTTATTTAGACGTCTGGTTAGAATTTTAGCGCATACTTTATAACTTGAATTTAGAAGACTTATACCGCTATAATTAATAACATCATCTCCTTTCTTAAATATAGGCTTTATTACTGCTCTTTTCCCTTTTTCTGGAGTATTAAGTGTCGATCAACAGATATTTATAAACCTTAAAAATCTTTGTATAATTTTAAGAGAAGTATATTTAATTAACTCCATATTCATTTTATCCCATCCAGGAGTTTTCCTATTTTTGAAAGTTTCTAAAATTGTGTTCAGTTCCTCCATAGTAATACAATCTACTTCATGTTATTTCAATTCTATTTATTCATTCATGAGACTTTCTGTATATGTCCACAACTCTAAAATATTTCAGCCATTCATCTTGTGAAATATTGTTTAGTTGTACTCTGTCCTTTTCTGCTTTATTCAGATGATTCATAATTTTATATGCACTTGTCTGGGCTCCTTGAATATCATGCTCAATATCGCTTACATATTTATCCCAACTTTGTCTGTGTAGTTTCCTCATCTCTCTTTTGGCTATCACACTCCTTTTATATTAGATTATATTGTCTTGTGTTTTATCACTCAGTATATTTTAAATATGCTTCCTTTTTATCTTTAATTAGATTAGATATTTTGTCATTCCATATATATAGTTATTTTCTTTTATTCTGTCTTATACAGTAAAACCTGCCTAAAACAGAATACGATCATTCAAGTAATATTTTTCTGTTTTCGCAGGTTTCCGTCTTACAAAGGGATGTACATATTTTAGTAAAATAAAATACAACAAAATCCGATGTGCTGCATTCACATGACTTTCTCTACTCTTGTACTAACCATTCTTACAAAATCTTATTCTTCTATCTTCTTGGTGTTAGTTGAGATAAACATTTGCAGAAATTATCTTATTGCTCATTTTCTTGCACATGCAATGGGAATATGTGTATACAGTAGGCTTTGAGTGATAATCAAATCTTTTAAAGCTTTCAAATTCCACTCTCTTTCCATATCTAACATAAAAAAATGAATAACAATGCTCCATTTGACGGAAGTAAAAGTTCTCCAAAAGGTATACAAATAACAAGGAAATGGTTCACTCTACAAAAAATTGATTCGGTCATAAATTGTGTGTTTTAGCGAGATCTACATTTTTTGTACTCAGGGGTCTCCGTCTAGGGGACATGTGAATGGCGACCACAAGGTACCCAAGCTGAGCAGAACATTACTTCCACTTACTGGTGTTTTGCTCCTCACTGTAACTTTTCTATCTGACCTTACCTTGGTCATCTCTTGTTCTCTTCCGACCCCAATGCTCACTCTTAACCCCTAACATGCTGACCTGTCATGGCATGTAATACGTCCTCTGATTGGCAATCAGAGGATATGGTCGGTGAATTTATTTTGATAATTCTCCCGGTCAGGTCGGTGAGACCCATAAACCAACGACAGGTGTAGTCCTCCAGACATTCTAGGGGTTGTGAGAGAGCGATGTGACTGCCAAAACATAAAAATATGGTGCTCTCTAAAAAGCGGTTACTATTACTGCTATTGCACTTTTCAATATCAAATTATGAAATATGACTCGAGGGGTAAAATGTTCCAGAGTTAAAATAGTTCCCCATTCGGATCTCTGGGCGGGGACTACTTCTCGAGAACCAAAACATTATATTAATAGAAGATCTAACATCAGACTTCTACAATGGAATGCGGGTGGTCTCACACAAACAAAAAGAGTAGAAGTGAATAAAATTGTATTTGACTATAATATAGATATATTTTTCACACAGGAAGCAAATCTAACAAATGACCAACTTAAATACTTCAATTTTACTGATTTCTACTACACCTACTACTAAAAATAGACATATAAGTAGTGGAATATTAGTTGGAGTCAAAAAGGATATTAAATACTCCTATGAAATTGTTAAAGAAATGGATAACACAGATAAAAGTGAATTAATAAAGCTAAATTTTTGGGATAACAAAACACATCTACATTTATACAGTATTTACAATCCTCCCAGGAATGAACCAGATCTCTCTCTTATTGACCAATTAAATAAAACAATTGAGGCCCTTAGAATAGCAAGGGCGTATGCGCCAAATGCTAGTTTCGAGAAAAATGTGATTAAAGTTTTAATATGCCTCACATATTAAAATCACGTATAGAGAGATTAAAAATTGCTCAGATGTTAATCTAATGCATTAATACTGTTAATTAGGAATGTAAAAGTTATTTGGCAGACATTTTAGATTTCAGAGGGTTAATTTCATCAACAATATAATTTAGGTAACGTATGCTTTCATGCGCGTTATAACCAAAACGTTTACGTCTAAAGTTAGCATTTTGCAAGCAATTCTTTAACTAATATTGGTAAATATTTGTTCTAATGCTAACAAACAATACTTCTAAAGTGAATATAAAGAAGTAAGTTAACAAAAAGTAGGTATAGATCACTGAAGATGTTTAACCGCTGTGCTGTGCCATGAGGAACCGCAGTATGTTAGTAATGTAAAGTATCGTCATCCGCTGCTGTCTCCTCTTCTCCCTCTGGTGTGTGCCTTTACTACATCTTTGATTTTTTAACTTACGTGTTCTTCACCTGTATTTCTCTTCTTCTTAGCCATATGCATTTTCCGTTGGTTTTTCCGAATGCAGCGTTTTCTGGGACGACTTAAGTGACGAGAAATAGAATCACTGTCTGTGTCACTCATAGTGCTTAATAAACATAAATCACTGCCCTAAATGCACTAAAGGTTTGTTCAATGGTATTGTTAGTAAACAATACAACTACTCTTGAAACATAATGCTAAACAGAAGTTAAACCGAGAGCTGCAAGCCACTAAACACAGATTTCTTTAAAAGTAACGGACTGAACTAAAGAAATACCACGTACATATAGGCAAAAACTATTTACAAAACTGCAAAAATGTTTGAAAGGTTAAAGAATAACCGTTTATGAGGGGTAAAAGCCTGAAAATAAACAGTACCCTCTCTTAAGTGATTTATTGCTACATTCTCTTCAAGAGCGACTGTCACAGCATAGCGGCCGGCAGGTTGGCTCATACGCCTTTGCTATTCTCGAGATTCGGCTGAAGCGCGCTAGGTCTAACACCGAATCATTCAAATGGAGAATTCGTTCATATCCAGGGCGTATCAACCATTTATACTTAACAGGCATTAAAGAGCAGGCTTCATACTATATGTTGCAAGAAAAACAAAAAATTCGTATTTTGGCGCATACGCCCTTGCTATTCTAAGCACCTCAATTGTAATTGGGGATTTCAATGCCCATTCCAAAAGATGGGGTTATGAAAAAGTGGATTCTACAGGGAAGATAACGGAAGAATTTTTCAATACCACAACTTTTGAACTGATTTATAGTAAAGAAGATCCCACAACCTTCATTCATTACTCTGGACCAGGCAGTAACCCAGATCTCTTGTTAGCTACAACAGATATTGTTTCAAAAATTAAAAAACAAGTTATAGAAGATCCAAGTTCTGGTCACAGAGCAGTAATTGCTGATATAAAACTTGAGAATACAAATAACAGTCAAGGTCTCACGAATCTGAATTGGAACTTCAAAAAAGCAGATTGGATCAAATATAAAACTGAATTGGAACATAAATTTAAAGAACAAACAAACTCACAGCTGCATGACCAACCAGATCATATGAAACATATTCCTCGTGGAAGAATTAAAAATTTCAAACCCTTTTGGAACCCCCAGCTAGAAGAACTGAAAAACAAAGGGATATAGCTAGAAATACAGCTGAACAAACAAAAAACATATCGGATACACAAATATGGCAGAAGAAATCTGCCTCACTAAAAAAAGAAATTAATTCTGCTAAAAAGAATCACTTTAATAATTTCTTAGAAAAAATGGATTATAGGACAGATGGTAACAAAGCTCATAAGTTCATAAAAAATGTCAAGCACAGGAAAGAAAACAACAGCACACCTATTATACACAACAATAAAATATTAACAAATGATGCAGCCATAGCCGAAACATTCAATAAATATTATGCTAATTCACATAAAGTAACAAGAAATAATAAAAAGGAACGTAAAGAATTGAAGAAAGATTTGAAACAAGAAAGAGAATGTGATCCTAACACTCAGTGCAATATCTTTTTTCAAAATTTTAATATGCAAGAACTGAACATTGCAATAAATAATCTAATAAACAAAAAGTCTCCTGGACCTGATCACATACATCCAGAGTTCATAAAAAACCTTGGAAAAACAGCAAAACAATAACTACTAAAACTCTACAATCTGTCCTGGAAAACCACTGTACCTGCTGGATGGCGAAAGGCAATAATTGTCCCACTCTTGAAGAAAGACAAAGCAGTATCAGAAATAAAAAATTATAGACCAATAGCTCTTACTAGCATAATAGCAAAAGTGATGGAAAGAATGGTGTTAAACAGGTTAAATTGGTTTCTAGAATCAAAAAATTTAATTTCCCCATGTCAAGCTGGATTTAGAGAGTTCCACTCTACAAATGAACAAGTGTTACTTCTCAGTCAAGAAATCAAAGACTCCTTCAATAGAAAAGAAGATAATTTATCAGTTTTTATTGATTTCCAAAGTGCATATGATTCTATATGCAGAACAAAACTACTAAAGAAAGTAAAAAAAATAGGGATACAAGGTCCAATGTTTTCATGGCTATGTCATTTCCTAACACAACGCTTTATTGCAACCAGATATGGAAGATATATATCTAAATACAAACAAGTACACTGTGGCTTACCACAAGGCGCAGTGCTCAGCACAACACTTTTTAATATATTTATTAACGATCTGCTACAACAAATACAAGAATCAGGTGTGAAGTGTGCACTATTTGCTGATGACTTGGTAATGTGGGCTTCAAAACCAAAAAGCAAAAGTACAAAACTAGAAAAAACCATGCAACAATCCTTAACCAACTTACAAAGGTGAACCAAAGTAAATTTAATGACTGTTAATGAGCAATTCCGCGAATATGTCATACCGAGTGTTAACATTTGAAATCAATGTTTCACTTTTTTTACTGAGGAAAGATGATGCTAGATACTCCAAAGTATCTTATGAAGTGAAAAATAAATGTTTTTGACGTGAATATGGGTTCAAATTTCACTTCTTACCCACATATTTCCAAAACACTAAAAATAAGCGTGAATAACAGTGATTTTCATATCAATATTTCAGGAGCTATGTACAACTGTTTTAATTTTTTTGTTCTGTACATCACACAATGACTCTTCGTCTTCGAAACGTGTATATCGCTAATAATTTTCGATATTTATAAATAATCCTTAGAGCATGTTTAATTATTACTGTGTGTCAATGTTAGTCAGTCACGGTAAATAAGGATAAAGTCCTCTGCAGGGAAAAGTAATTGACTGAAAAAAATATCCTTTTTGATTCTGCGTCATTAAAATATAACAAATAAAAAAGTATCAGAAATTTTTCTTCTATAGTCATTCGTTTTTCCACAAAACACGTGACTAACGGGCAATTAGTGCTGGCGCCCTGTGGTCGTCATACGCGTACAGTTGCTTGTGAGACTTCGGTCAGGATAGACGTATCAGTCCGTTTCTGACTCCATGGCTAAAACACCAGCCCAAAGATAACATGAATACAAACAATGTCTGAAGGAGCTAGGCAGTTATGCACATTGGAAGGAAAAAATAAGAGTGACTATGACGAAAGGAAGAGCTATACTGAAACAAACAAAACAAGGAAGAGAACACCTCAAAGCTGAATATAGGAGACATAAGCAAGCACAGCGGGCAAGACAGAAAATAAGAGACCAAGAAGGGATTGATAAGGATACTCCATCAACATCAACCGCTTTCAAAAGCAGACAGCATTTTGGAAAGTGCAGAAAACGTGTTGAGGAAGCATTGCCGCAAACTCCACGCAAAAGAAAAGAAATGATTCGTAAGTTAGCAGTTGAAGAGGGATTACATGTTGTAAAACCAAAGCAACTATCAGAGGAACTTAAAAGTGCAATCATCAAGTTTTATCACGATGATTCAATATCTTACCAAGCTCCTGGAAGCATATATTGGTGAAATTCAGAAACAATCTTTTGCTTTGTTGTCTGATTATGTATCGCATGACAAATATGCAGTTGATATTTGCTTAAGGAATATATTTTCGAAAATAGTGGATATTGTTCGGAATCGTGAACTTGTGAAGGTGTTTTCTGATGGAGCTGCTAGTCATTTTAAGCAGAAATACACATTGACTCATGTGACATATCTCTCCGAAGTATTTGGAATCCAAATTGAATGGCACTTCTTTGAATCCTATCACGGAAAGGGGGCAGTAGATGCGATTGGAGGACAAGTGAAGAGGATGGCCTGGACAGCTGCGAAAGCAGGAAGCAGGATTCATATTGCTGAAGAATTTGTTAATACTGTTAGAAAGAAAACCAAAATATGTCTTCTTGAGGTTTCTCTGCCTGAAATTGAAGAAGCAAAAGAATTTCTCGACAAAAGATTTGAATGTATTTTACCTATGCCATCCACTCAGCGGGTTCATTATGTGAAAGTATTAGGTTTCAATATTGTGGAATATGCTTTTCTTTCATGTGCGGAAAGTGTCAGAATGATGCACAACTTTTGGAAACAAAAACAGTGTAGTGATATGCGCGTGTACTGCGAGGCTACTGCATTTAGCATTCCTGCACTATAAGGAGTCCAATCCAGTAACTATAATAGTGTGTTACAGGTATGTGCTGTGTGCTCTCGTGTGTTGTCTTTGTTGTGGTTTTGAGTCAGCTTTTTACACTTGCAATGACGTAACTGTGATAAAAAATGAGAGCTGTCAACATCTGTTTATATTGCATGATATTAATGCTTCTCCAAAGGATATGATAATTGTCAAAACAATAAATACAATTACACACCTGTATGTATTACATGTATGTAACGTATAATACGTATCACTATGATTTACCATATGTTATACCATGTAAAACAAAGGCAAGGTATTACAATTTTCGCAAATGTCAGTTAGTCACAAACTCATGTCAGTTAGTCACAAACTCATGTCAGTTAGTCACGCTGACCTTTGAATAAATATCTCCAGATGAGAATAACATACCAAACCTTTTCTCAGGTCATTTGAAAGCTTAGAAGTTCCTCTCACAAGTGATTTTTCAGAACAAATCAAATACGAAAACTTTTAGAGAAAATGGAGGACAAACATTTGAAGTTGGACCTGCAGTTGACAAAAATGTCAGTTAGTCACAAAAAGTTTAGCGCTCATTATTAAATAATTGTTTCAATTTTTTAAGGGTTTTATCTTTCCTATCACAACTGCCAATGTATTCTCTGTCATCGTATGTCGTTAAAATAACATTTTTACACCTATATTGACCATTAGACAGACATTTTATGACGAAAATGTAGTGTAAATGTCAGTTAGTCACACGCAGAATTGCTCTAATACAACAAAATCAAACTACCAAATCTTTTCACTAAGAAAAAAAACCCTAAAAGTAAAACTAAATTTTGAGGGTCAACAATTACCAGAAACAAAGGAAGTAAAGTATTTAGGAGTTACATTTGATACTAAACTTACATGGACCACACAAATAGAAAATGTAATACAAAGAGCAGAGAGGCGCCTTTCACTGTTAAAACGTCTAACAGGAATGAAGTGGGGATGTTCCAGGGCAACTCTTAACACAACATACAATATATATATATATATATATATATATATATATATATATATATATATATATATATAAAGCCATTATTTACTTACTCCAGTGAAGTTCTTATAACAGCAAACACAAAAAAAAATTCAATTCTTTCAAAACCAAAGTCTGAGACTAATTACAGGTGCTATCAAAACCACACCAATACCAGCTATGGAAATACTAACCAACCAATACCCCATTTAATATGAAATAGAAAAAGCAGCTCTAATTCAACACGAAAAGTTGATCAGACTCCCATTCAATACATGGAACAAGAGGAATTTTACACATACACTAAAGACACAGGAGAGCTTTCTTTCCAAAAATCAAGACATCAAGAAGAATATATACCTTCCTAATTCAAAGGAAAACTTCATATCTAAAGTCAATCCGACACAAACATTAGACATCACATATTATATACACTTGACAGAAGAAGTTAAGAAAAGTGATACTCCAACTAGTGTTCTAAAATTATTGGCATTAGAGACAATCCATACTAGATTTCCAGAACATGAATGGCTCCATATTTATACTGATGGATCATTGATATCAAACCAAGATGGAGCAGGGGCTGGAGTCACATGTCACCTCTTTTCCTATTACAAATCTTTAAGTTATGGAACTACTAACTTTGATGGAGAAATTGAAGCAATTCGAATGGCCCTACAAAATCTTTTGTACAGAATTTCACATTTTCAGCAAGCAGTTATTCTCTCAGATTCCAGGGCAGCAATTATAGCAATTACTTCCAAGTTGTCACCAAAAAACCAAACAATTATAGTGTTGGAAAATCCTTACCCATCTAACAGCACTTCAAAAACACCTAGTCTTCCAATGGATACCATCTCACTGTGGACTGAGTGGTAATGAGAAAGCTGATTTTCTTGCAAAAAAGGGTACCAGTAGTGCACAGAAATCTATAGTTAATCTACCATTTTATGCAGCTAAGAGATTAGTCAACGCTGAATACAAAAAAATTATTGAACAATATTACTATGAAAAATCAAAAAATAAAAGATGGGAACTACCAAACAGATTTGAAGCTTTCACGGCGAACGTTAGTGATCACCCGTGAAGCTCTGATCACAACTACCAAACATTTAAACATAAACGTAATTCCTGAGTATCCTCGAAAAACAGCAGTTGCAACCTTCAGGTTGATTACAGGACATGATTGTCTAGCAAAACATTGAAACAGAATTGGGATATATTCTTCACCACTCTGTCCTCTATGTGATCTGCAAGAGGAAATGGATCGAGACCACCTTCAAATATGCCCGGCCACTTCCAGTGCCCCATCTATCAGTGAAAAATATTGGAGAGCAAGACTGACTTCATTGTCAGAAATCCAGCATTAGCTAACAACATTTTTTGTATAGTAAGATTTGGTCTATCTCTTATGTTTTATGAGTTATTCAGAAGTCATCCAGAGTAACCAGGACTACATAGGCTATAGCCAGAAAATTCAAAATATACATTTAATTTTTCATCAAAATATCTCAAACATATGGAATTTTAATCAAAATTATTCGAGCCATTTTCAAGAAAATCAAAATTTTCCTTGTAAAGGGTAGTTTAGGATACAGTAATTTTCTTCAAAATCTTTGTATCACATACTAGAATGACATTAAGCTTAAATACCAACTTTGGTTTTTAACCGACTTTTCGATTTTGAATTATGCTGTCCACAGACTGACAGACTGACAGACTGACACACACACACACACGCACGCACGCACGCACGCACGCACGCACGCACGTACGCACGCCCGCACGCACGCACGCACGCACACACACACATACACACCCACACCCCCACACCCACCCCACCCCCACACCCATACCCACCCCCATCCCCATCCCCACCCCACCCCCACCCCCACACCTCCACCCCCACCCACACCCCCACACCCACACACCCACACACCCACACACCCACACACACACCCACACACACACACACACACACACACACACACACACACACACACACACACACACACACACACACACACACACACACACACACACACACACACACACAGACCTTTTTCTAAAAATGCTTTTTTTGGATTCAGGGGGTCTCAAAACTTATATTCCTGGTGAGACCTCAACATCAAATTTTTAGCTGGAATACAATACTTCCTCTGCTTAGAAGTAGAAAAAGTAAAAATATAATCGTATAGAATTAAACTGAAGGAATAATTTAAAATAAAATTCTGTAAATAAAAAACAGGTTCAATTGTATGTTTTTCTGTATTTTCAACTTACATGTCATCCATAATTGCAGTTTCTCCATTAGTTTCTTTTTCCCCACATATCCGTCCAAGTGCACTGTCACGACTTCTTCACAAGAGAAGGCTCTATGATCTCCTTTGCATCAGCTCCAGGAGTTCTGGAACATTCTTGGAAGCTGCAAACTCCTGATGGTCACTCACAACAGATAATGCTTCTCTAAAAGTGTGCATTTTTGGCTCCCGTTCATTGGCTTCGTCACCATCATTGACGTCGTCCTTTCTTTCCATGACTTCACAACTGCTGTTTTCAGCAGCAATATCTGCTGCATTTAGAATGTCTTCAGTCGTGGCAAGTTTGTTATCAAAGCACGTAACTATGTATTAAGCATAATGAAAATTTATCTTTGTTAGGTTATTTATGGAAACGGTTCCGGAAAAACTATTCCATTTCCACATTAAGCAGTTTTCTGGTTTAGAGAGTTATTTAACATAGGTAGCTCCATTCCTAGATTCATTTTCTGGTTGTCCGGGTTTCCAGTATATAGGGGGTCTGGTTTAGTCAGGTTTTACTGTATTTCTTTTACCTAGTGCTTCTGATGCAGCTTTTAGTATTACTTCTTTTAGATTCATACATTCTAAGTTCACGTCTAGACTTATGGCTCTATCATCTAAATGCTGGCAATATAGTTTCCTTATGCTGTCTTCTTTCAGTAAATGTATTTTAAAAGTTTGTCCTTTGGGCTCTTCTTCTTCTTCTTCTTTTTTTTTTTTTTTAATATTTATCCATCTTTTCCAGAGTCTTATTTTGGTCATCAGCATAAAGTGGACATAGGAGACATTAGCTTCTATAAACTCTTGTATCTTTTACATCTGATGCTAGTTTTTTATTAACTAACATGTTATCTATTATACTTCTTTGTCTTCTACGAGCCCATGTATGCTTAATATCTCTTTGTGTCTGAAAAATGAATTTGTAATTTTAAGATCATTAAATGCTGCAAAATTTTTTAAGTTTTTGCAATTCCATTTAACACTGGTTCTCTGTTATTTCCTATTATATTTTTTATTGGTAAGTAAGCAATTCTTGCATAAAAATCTCACCCTAAAACTATTTGGTCACTCTTATTAATCGTATCAATATGTTTTTGTAATTCTTCATAAAACCATTTGTTTTCTTCTTCCCTCTTCTGGCACATAAATGCTTATGATGGTGAGATATCCTCTTTCAAACTTCAACCTTCAGTTCATTATTCTTTCATTTACAAAATTATAACTGTGTATTCTCTTCATATGTGTTTTATTAATCAAAGTTGCTGTTCCAGGAGTAGCCCGTCTATTCTGCAGAAGCACACTATAAAATAGCAGATATTTATTTAACTCTATTGATCCCTTCAATTTCTTCTTAGTTTCTGAAATCAGTGCTATATCTACATTTCCTCACAACAGTTCCTACTCTAATTCATTTTCCTTATTGGTTATTCCTCTCACTTTCCATGTGACAATATTTAATTCTTCTGCTATTCCTTTCTTCACAATCATGTTTCGTGGCCTGGTCATCTTTGTTAAATCCGACCAGCTATCTTTCTTCTCAGTTTTATGAGTGAAAGACTTTTTATTTGAGTGGGACACCAACCTGAATGCCAGAAACCACAACCTGGAGGACCAGGATTTTTCTGTCAGGGTTTTCTTCCCTTAGATGGTTGCCTTCACTACGGCTAACGAAAGTCCTCTTCCGAATTTTATATTGGAGTTTCCTCTCCTAGATGAGTTGTTTTCCAGACTATTGAACCTCATCTGCCCTTTGTGGAATATTCTTTGCTTTCCCTCATCTCTGTGAAGTCAGCGGCTAAGCTCCTTGAACATGCCGTCTAGCTCATTGGGTACGGAGCCCCTCTGCCTCAACAAGGCGACAATCCCCCAGGGGGACATCTAAATCTAAATGTATTTATAAAAGTGAGTCACATATAGAATTAATGAATGTGCTACATATTAGCATTTAGAAAATCATCTGCATTATTAAATTTGTACTTCAATAAACATTTGTCCACCTTCAAGTTGAACATTTTATCCAAGATTACTTTCAAAGGTGTAGGTATTTTATTACATAAAATTACATCTTCATGGGATACAGTTTGGTCATGTCTACTTATTAAGAAAGATAGCATTAAAGATACTAATCAGGCTCTTAGTTTGTGAGTTGTGATGTTGATAATGATTTCTCCAAAAATGCTAAGTGATGACCCTGTGATTAGTAATGCTGTGTTATTCTGCTATGATCCATAGCAAGGATGGTTAACGGTTTACCTCTACCACAACTGTAACATCAGCAGCAACAACAACAATGCAGGTTATAACAATGATTTTGATGTTACCACTAAATTTCAATTATGTATTTTAAAAACCATTCTCATTAACAAGTTCTCATTTTCAAGTTCTGTATAAAGATAGTAAAAGGGTGACTAATTTCTTTGCACATACTATGAAAGAGATATTCTTAATTAATTCCAACATAAGCAAGAATTTATTTCAAAATGTACCTTTTGTTTTTAGATGCAACTTACCTTCCTTCCTGTGGTGGCGTCATTAATTCTGTCTGGTTTTATATCCTTCATTACACATACAGCAGCCATTACTAGTTTAACAGCATCTGGTGGATTTTTCATAGACTTTACTAAAGTAATATCGGTAGGTTTTAGTGTATTCAAGGCTGCTATAGCATCTACAGAACAAAAAGTAAGAATGTTTATTTATTAATGTGAAATAGGTGAAGTAAGGATTGATAATATCCCTTCCAGTTTTATTTATTGTATTATTTTGTACAGATGTATGTATTTCCGCAAGAATTTACAAATTAAGGCTGAAATTTTCAATTAAATTATTTTATAAGCTAATGAAAACTGTTAGATCTTTGGGCTGGAATATAAGGATTACCAATGTTTAAGTACCCTGTTCATTCTTGAAATTTTGTGTACATTTCTATGATAGTGTTTGGTAAAAAGTACTTGTACCACTGCCACTGCCAATGCCACCGCCACTGCCACCACCACTGCCAACACCACTGCCAACACCACAACTCCCACTGACACCACCACCAACACTATCATTAAAATTTGCTTGTATATCCATAAATACAGATTTGCCTATGTATTATATTTTTGTTTAAATTTGATGATGCCAATATCTCTGTATCAGATACAAATGGTAAATAAATACATGACAGGATATGATGATGTGATTACAGTATAACTCAAACGTTTAATGTATATTGTTGTAATACACACCTACCTACAATAAATATTCAAAAAGTGTGTCATCTATACTCCATATAAATTGAGAAGGGGATAAACTTGTATGTCATATGTAACAGTTTTAACAGTTTCTATATAGCATGTGATTTAAAGGTTCATTTTAACTCTAACTTTAAATTAGCCATTGTTAACTGTTTAATTCAGCAATGAAGCTAGCTGTATATGCACATTAGTATCTCTAGATAGTATAATCTTAAGGCTTCAAGTAATTCTGTGTGAATGCAGTTTGCATTTCATGTTTGGTGATCGTAGTAATCTGAGGTTATTTCAAAAACAATTTTATGTTTCTATATAAAGGGGCTCTTGCTGGATGGTAGCTGAAAGTATACCTAAATCTACAAATATAACCTTAATGAAACTATCAAAAGTATCACATTTGTGGCATTTTTTAGCAAACTTAAGAGTATTTTGGATGAACTACAAAACATATGATCAAAAATATTTAAAGAGATACATATGCATGCAATATTATATATTCATTTTTTTACATTCATCTATATACTACAACCAGAGAAATCTACATTTTTGGGCTAGCTGCATATGTATACAATGCTCACACTACCTGCTTCCCTTAAGCAAAACTATAAGCTAAGTTTTAACTACGAATATCAATATTTTGGAAACTTATATACCCTCCAGAACAGGTATGGCTTGTGCTAAATCTGCTTCACACTCATTTTTTAATTCTTGGGCTGCTGCAGCTTGCACATTAGCAACATTTTCATCCTTTCTGACTTGCTGTGATGCAATTTGTACTTTCACTGTTTCTTTTTCTATAGTATTCATCATGGTGACTGTCTGCTCTGCTGCTGCCACTAGTTGAGGCTTCAACTCTGATAATTCCCTTTGCATAAGATGCACCTAAATGTGCAGTATATAATTAGTGTTTATTATCCAAAAATTGCAGAATTTCTGTTCAAAATCAGCATATCCTATTTGAATGTATAGCAACTGCAAGTTAACTAAGTTCTGTTAATAATATTAGTCAAGGAGAAGCTAGCAGAATTGGTTTGTGGGAGTAAGCCCAGAATTTGTTGCAATCCTTCCATTTTCTCCATTATGTTTGATTTGGGGGAGGGGGGGGGGGAGTCTCTAACCAGTCAATTACAATGTTTGAAATTCAATCAGAATACTAATTGTAAATTTAGTGTGCTAGCTAAACCAATTCTTGCTGAGTTCAACATACTCCCAGTTATACGCACATAAATTTTAGGGACTCCTTCCTTTATTTATGATCACATGCATTAATTTATATGGAATAGAGGTTATTATGCATATAACACTTGAACCATTGATTCAATGGATGGTAATCACCTAACTGGAGCAGTTAATGTATTTCATAAAGGAGAAGTTATGTACAACAAATTTCCTAGATTTTCAAAGGTATCATTGGACACAATTTTCAAGCTGAAAATCCAAAAAAGTTTACTAAATACAAATTTTGTAATATAAGTAATTTTAAGAACATAGTATTTAGTATACTCATTACCTCAGTTATAGTATTGTCATATATAGTACAACATATTATTTATTTTATGTATATATTTATATGTAGATCTAGTAACTAAGTATATATTATATTTACTGTAAATTATATTATGTAAATTCTGATGAAGCACAGACTCATAATGTATCACTTTTGGTGAATAAAGATCTAATCTAATTTACATTTGTCAATAAGCCTGTGGTTGTGCAGTGCAATCCGTATGTTTCTTCCTGCATAGCCAATAAAACTATTGCAAAAATTGCAGGGCTTAGAAGTCTATTGACAAATGTATACATTAAAAGTGATTCACTAATGTAGATACACAAATGTAGACTATGTATTTTGTGTGGCATTTTTTGTGCTAGGTAATATTATTTATACTGGGTATATTGAAATGAAGTGCAATGGTAGCGTGCATGCCCCTGGTGCGGGGGACCCAGGTACGAACCCTGGTACTGCATGGGAAGTTTCCCGCTGGGAGGTCTGGTGCGTGGTGCACTCAGCCTCGTTAGGTCCCTGAGGGGCCAATTGAGGAGCTACTTGAAGTAGTGGCCCCAGGCCATGAAGACAACATAACCGACTGGGAGGGATTGGAGCGCTGACCACATACCACCCTCCAGTACTACACCCCACTCCTGATGCCTGTGGTGGGTAGAGGTGGGGGACGCAGCAGCTGGGCAGTAGGCCTTGGCCCAGATAGAGCTCACCATTAAGCTCACCATAAGCCACAAGGGAGATATTTTAACCCAGTTGTTCTTAATAACTACTGGGAATGGCAAAACCCAACAAGCTAAGCAAAATTATGAAAAATGAGTTCCAAAACATTTAGAATGTTTGCACTGTCTCAAATAATTTCAACTTGATATAATTCGTAGCACTGCAGTGCATTACATGTGACAACACCTTATTGTACTTAATTTGTGACCTGTTAACAATTTATATGAATTCATTGCAATTTCAACAGCTAACAAACAATTTAATCCAGCAATTTGCAGATAATTATATTTCAAGTTCTCATATATGCCTATTGTAAAAATAAGAGATGCACGTGCGTGCACACACACACACACACACACACACACACACACACACACACACACACACACACACACACACACACACACACATGCACGCATGCACACACACACACACACATGTGTAGTAGAGTTTAATGCCCGTTCTTATTAAATACCAGGGGCGCAGCATTAATGGATGTGGGTGATGTGTTGCATACCCTGTCAGTTTGCTATAGTTAACTTTTCCTATTATCTATAGATATATGTACTAATCCAATTGGCATAATGCATGCTGAGGAGTATGTTTCAAACAACAATCTGCTATGAATTAGTATTGTTAGTGTATCACATGAGGATTCAAACAGAGCAGCTGGTGGTTGTGCTTGCCTCATGCTAATCATGTCAAATGATGTGCGCACGCAGAGGATGTAACGCAGATACATGCATCTGGCTTGTTAATGTTAATGAGGTTTAAAGCTAAGCTTTTCAGAATTTTGTTTTGCAGTGAATGTTAATTTCCTATTTTTAACTTCTTCTGCGCATATCAGAGTACAACAAGCAGCATCTTGATCAGTACTGTGTGTGAATATATAAGAGAAAAATAAGCCAGGGAACAGAAGGCAGGGTATATACATTGCTCATGTATATCCACATGATTTACCATGAGTAAAACATGTGCTGTAGAGAGAATGCTGCATTTCCTGGAAGCCTACTGCTCCAAATAAGGAATCCGAGTGCTTGTAATCAACAAAACTAGAATACAGAAAGAAAAACTAGTGGGAATGATTTTTCTGTAATTTTAATATTTACCAGTTAGTGAATTATAAAGCTTTGTGAAAACCATAAAAATTGCAAGAAAATTATTCTTTCAAAGCTAATAATTTTTATTTAATAAACCAAATTTTCTGTTCCTGCCATTCTTTTGAGGGTACTTATCTATAACAGAATAATATTTAAAATTATCAAAATTTTGAAATCTTCACCATAGAGCAAAGAAATTGCTAGGAAAGGTAATGAATTTAAAGGTGTTAAATATATTGCAATGAAAATCATAATTTACATTATTCCTTACATGTATTATGTCTCACATGAGTATGAACAAAATCTGCTAATAATTGTAGAATTTAGAAATTTCACCTATGCATACCCTTAACAAGAGTTCAAAGTGCATACCCAAGTTCACACACCATGCTATACCACTACTAAACATGGCATCACAGGTAGTACACACGCACGCACACACACACACACACACACACACACACACACATGCACGCACACACCCCCACACACACACACACACACACACACACATATGTTGTTAGCTAATGCTGGATTTCTGACAATGAAGTCATTAATCCTCTTGCTCTCCAATATTTTTCACTGATGGATGGGGCAAAAAAAAAAAAAAAAAAAAAAAAAAAAAAAAAAAAAGAGAGCAATAGCAGTAATAGTAACCGTTTTTTTAGAGAGCACCATATTTTTATGTTTTGGCGGTCACATCGCTCTCTCACAACCCCCAGAATGTCTGGGGGACCACACCTGTCGTTGGTTTACGGGTCTCACGGACCTGACCGGGAGAATTATCAAAATAAATTCACCGACCATATCCTCTGATTACCAATCAGAAGACGTATTACATGCCATGACAGGTCAGCATGTTAGGGGTTAAGGTTTTATAGAAAAATTAGAGAAATGGAGAGGTTGGAAAAATAAAGACTCCCTTGCCCTCAGGAACCCTAATAGCTTCGGGGTCAGAAGAGAACAAGAGATGACCAAGGTAAGGTCAGATAGGAAAGTTACAGTGAGGAGCAAAACACCAGTAAGTGGAAGTAATGTTCTGCTCAGCTTGGGTACCTTGTAGTTGCCATTCACATATCCCCTAGACGGAGACCCCTGAGTACACACACACACATATACACATGCAAAAAATTTACATAGTACTTGCCTGTTGTTCTGCAAAAGCTAGCTTATCCAAACCACCAAGATAGCGCAGTTTTGCTGCCATTATTTCTTGTTGCTTTACATTGGTGAGTTTATTAAATGACCGTATTTGTTCTAAGTATGCGGCAGATGTAAGGTATATTTTTGTTCCTTGTTCTATTTGGAACTTACCATAAATATTCCTGAAAGGAAATTAAACATCTTTTAATGGCTAAGAGTTATTTTCCTGGAGTTTTGTAAATTATATATTAGGAATTTTAAAGCTGTGTAGATACATTTTACATACGCTCAATGGTGGTGCATTTATTGGGTCTGGGATTAAGTGTAAAATTTATGAATTAGCTTTGTACACTCCTGATACATTCTTATTATGGTACTGAGTGGCACTTGCTTTATGGGACCTAGGGACTGAAATTTGAATTTTCTATATCTTTATATGTATGAAATCAATACTTTGCACATTTAAAGGGTATTTATCATAATCTGCCACACAAAGTTCCATGACAATCCGCTTTATAGTTTTGAGGGAATTAATAATTCAATTTATTCACAATGCGAAAATGCCTTTATATTCAAAATACTCCAGGTTCGTCAAGAACTAATATATGACAACAGTATTATTATTTTGTAAACTCTAATTGCCCAACAAATACCATTAATCTTTGGCATGGAAGAAAAATAATTACATTTAAAATTAATTTCTTTGCTTTGATGGAGATTGTAAATATTTTTATTCATTCTTTGTGTATTTAATTTTGTTAAAGCCAAACAAATTTTCAGATTTTGAAACCAAAGATTGAAGTTCAATTCACATAAAAGAATCACATGCTGGAAACATTCTAGGAGCATAGCATAAAATTTAATGCGCATGGAGCAGATAGTCTGTTCAAAAATGTAAAGTTGAGGAAAGTGTATTTTTCTATACACATCCATCATGATCATGAGTCAGATTACATGTTTGGCCTAAAACTCCCCTGCTGCATATGCCCTTTTGTCTAGTAGTCTCTCTCCTCAGATTCTTAGCTTAACCACCTCTTTCCATTGAATTTGGTTGTTTTTGAGCCCTTTCTAGACCATACTTTGTTCAAATACTGCCAAAAAATTTAAGCAGAAAAGGGGCATTTATATGTAGTGCAGATGAAATTTAAAGCCTGTGCTAGACCTTTAAAAATAGGGAATCTAAAGAATGTCACTGCCAACCAATGATTGAAGATTTGGGAAACATTTATACGCATAACCTAAAAATCGTCAATTTGATCATTTGTTGGCCATTTTTAAGTCCAGGATCCTGCATTTATTGGGTAGAGAATTTATAAAATGTATGAATTGGCTGTGTACTCTCCTAATGCATTCTTATTATGGTACTGAGTGGCACTTGCTTTATGGCCAACAATTCATGCAATTTGAATTATACAGATGCGCTTTAGAGCTGCTACTATATTTGTTTTCTTTCAGACTGTTGTGCCAAGTGGAAGGTCAAAGTCATAATCAGAACCTTTGCTGGCTCTTGTAGTAAGTATTTTCAGTGGCATGTAATTCTCAAATGAAATAGGTTTCAAATCAGTTACTTATTTACAGCTACATATTTCTTATCTTGTTAACATTGAAACCACTGAACAGCCATTTTGACCACTGTTTAGTTTTCAATTTCCTGTTTCTACTACAATTATTACTGCACATTAATGCAAGTTTATGACCTTTTTTAAGTTATCGCATAGCTTATACTTATAAAATTATATTTAATTTTAGGCAGTCATTTTACTTCTGTCGTTACTTCCACTGAAAATTGCCAAGTGGTCAATTTCACTGCTAACATATTGTGACAAAGGACAACAAAGTTCATTACTTTTTCTGTCACTTTATTTTTCTTCTAAAAGTGAAGCGCAAAATACAGTTCTCCTTTACTGTCACAATCTACAGTTTGTTGTGATCTTACAACTCATAACTGTTTAGTCTTCTTGTCCTTGGCACTCACTTTTCTATCATTCAGTTCTCTCTCTGCCTCAGAAACAGCTGGGCCTTGATGATACAATCACTCAACACTCAATAAAACTGCTTCACTTCAAGACCAACCAACTGTCTGAGCTTGCTTATAGTTCATGTGAAACGCTCGCATATTCTATCTAAAAGTACGTTTTCTTGAACTTTCTGTAAACAAGCCAGCAGTCAGAAGTCTTGCAAATGTTCTCAAAACCCCTTTGTTCTGTCACACTGACTATTATTAGTCACATGTTCACAAGCAGTGGTGTGGGGCAGCTTGACCTTGGCTCTCTTTCATGTGTGCCAAACTAACAATGACACAATATATGGTGTCAGTATAACCACATTTATAGCATTATATTGTTAAAATAATCTGTTTTAGCATTATCATTTTAATACGTTCTGCTCTTGTAAACTACTGTGTGTAGCTCAAATTTGAGCTAAATATGCAACAATAAGCTCGATAGCTGTGGTTTGTGACTATCATCACACAGTTTATTTGAGTGGTGTCTTGTGAAAGGTGAACATGTCTCAGCCAAAGCAATTTGTCAGCAATGTTTTCTCACAGATGAAAAAATGTTGATAATTTATAAGACTATTTATGAGCTAGTCACTGTGTAAACAGGAGGCCCTTATGGGATGCCTATAAGCTAAATTAATTAATTAATTTATTATTACTATCATCATCATCATCATCATCATCATCATCATCACCACCACCAATACTGCCATCGCCACCGCCACTGGCACCGCCACTGCCACTGCCACCACCACTGCCACTGCCATCGCCACTGCCACCACTGCCACTGCCACCGCCACTGCCACTGCCACCGCCACCACCACCACCAGCATCATCATCATCATCATCATCATCATATGAAGTCCAAGAAACAGTCAAGTGGCAGAAATGAAGAGAGAGATAGAAATATAGGCAGAAAGTGAAGAACCAAAGGTACTAAAAATTATAAGAGACTACAATACCAAATGAAGAACTGTTGGAGCAAGACAAATGAACATTGTAACAAATGCAAAAACTGTGTCTGTGGACCTCATACGTACAGAATAACAAAGAAAGTAATTTGTAAAGTATATAAATAGAACACAAACAGAATCTTTTGTAGATAAAATCTAAAAGACTTGAATAACTTAGGAGGAAATTAAACTGTTTCTCGGTGAAAACAACAATTGTTTTTAGGTATTTACTTATTTACACTTATGTTACTTTTATAGAGTGATCTAGGAGCCATAACTATTTAGATGGACTCTGAAGAAACAATATAATATTCTTGATTATAATCTCATATAAAGAAATGTAGAAGCATGAAAATATATGAAAATACCAATAAAACATTGAATATTATATATAAACCTTTATTTTTTAAAAGAATTCTGTAAAGTAATCTTGAAAAGCAGTTTTTAGTGTTGTAATAACCTTAATTGATAATAGTGCTAGTGATAAACTCAGAGATTTCCTAACTATAGGATATCAACTGCAGTAAAAATGACCACACTGGGGAGTCTAAGTAGACAACCAACTCCAGCAGTTGTAGTGTTAAGGCAGTGCAGAGGGAAGAGAACATTCTAGAATGCTTGTTTAACTACTGAAATTGGTTTCCAAGATTTATTCACACTACCTACTCAACAGTGGCGTATACTGGGATTGTGACTTGGGCTATCACTAGACCTATCATGGCTGCACTATAACTGAGTGGTTAGACCATTTGCCTCCCACCAAAGAGGCCCAGGTTTGATCCCAGGCAACTGCATGTGGGATTTGTGATGGACAAACCGGCACAGGAGCGGGTTTCCTCCAGGTTCTTCAGTTTCCTCCGCCATCTCATTGCACCAGTGCTCCATCTTCATTCCCTGTATAATCAGTATTAGCACCTGTGATGCCATCTGTAGTGAAAGCAGGCATTAAACACTACAAAACAAAAAAGAAAAACTAGGCCTACCAGATTTGGACAATAAGGGGTGTTTGATTAAATGTTAACTTCATGATCAGTGCATTTAAATAAATTTGTTTGAAACAAATTAAACAGTAATTGTAAAAGTAAAATGCACAATTTTACCATACCTCTTTAAATGTACATGCATTCCAGCTACCTATCTTTGAGGGTAAACCGTATTTCCATACTATCAGAAAAAATTTCTGATGGTGCCTTCTTAATGAAACAAATATGTCTTTTTCCACCAATAGAAGAGCCAAGTTGCTCAGACCAATTTGTCCTTGTGTTGCCTGCAAATATTATTTTATTCATTTCAAGGCTGAAAAACTCTTTTCTACAGTTGCAGTAGTGGAAGGAAATGTTAAAATCAGTTCACATAGTTCATAAACTTTACTGTACACAAGATCGAGTCCATTTGATTTTATATAATTTGCAATGGTTTGAATGGTCTTGTTAGGAAATGTTTCAGGCTGGCCCCATAGCTCAGGCACTGAAGCACCTGCCTGCTGTGCAAGGGGTCCCAGGTTCGATTTACGGCAGAGGGAAGGGCAGGACTTTTTTTCTCCAGCCAAGATTATTCCTTATCCTCCCCACAGTCTGGAAGTGTAAATGTGTGTGTGAATTAAAAAAAAAAAAAAAAAGAAAAGAAAATGTAAAGTTAACTTACTGTTAACTGATTAACAACATTGCCAATAGGCAACATGTTCCATGGAAGAGGCTATCGATATGACCTTTGTAGTTAAAGGCAGGATATAAATGGAACAATAAGACAAAAAATTTTTGAGGTGAATATACCTCTTTCAGTTCATTTTTCGAAGACAGTATATCAAAATAGAAAACATATGGTTTTCTTGATTCACATAATACATTTCATTTGTTAGAAAGCTTTTATCATAACTCGCAAAATGTTTAGAATTCAGTAAGACCACAAATTTCAACTGTTTCTGTGATTCAAATTTTAATTTAGTTTGAGTTATTAATGTGTCCAGAGCTTCACAGAAAATCCTCAAATATGAATAATGGTTTCATCTTCACAATAATTTCTCTTTCTACACCTTTCTTTGTCTTCTTCATTAGCAATGCTTGTAGTTTCTGACCATATTTCTTCAAATCCTATGTTTCTAACTGTTGATCTCTTATGTTTATCATAAGCTGTGATTAAATTAACTAAAATTGCAAAACCCATGCTATTTCAGGGCATTTTCTCAGTTGCACGCAAAAGCATGGTCAGCAATAAAATTTATTTAATTTGCATGAACCAGTCAGCCATACATACCCATCATAATTGTTTATAATAAAATATATTTTCTAAGAATTCTTATTCTTTTCCTTCTGTTCACACCGAAAGTGTGGAAGAGCTCTAGTGGGCCTTCCCTGTTTAACTATCACTAACTTGTCCTTGTATTTCAACTGCGAAAATGCCGATTTTGCTAATTGTTTTATTAGACATTGTTCATCCATTTCAAAGAATTAGTACTAGGAACTGTCTTGGTATACTGTATACTATGAACTAAATAATACTAATATCAATACAGCTGTTGAGGACCACAATAATTGCACAATATTAATAACAGAGTGTTCTTGCTAACTCCAAGCCAGTCATGCTCACATGTCACATTTCAGAGATGCTTGTGTGAGTATAGCGACACAGAATTCCAGAGCCTTAGCATGCTTATTCCTGCATTCCCCCATCTCACTCTTCCTTGCCTGCATCATAATGAACACTGCGGCAGCAAGCATTCAGAGCTCTATTCTCCCCTCTGTTTAATGGTAATGAACGAAGTATACTCCATTCAATGCACTAGTTCTTCATGAGGGAAACTGGCTAGTATTGAAATTTTTATTAATATTACTTATTAATTTCTAGTTTACTTTAGATAGAGGCTTTGGTGATAGCTTTGACAGCCCACAACACATGCCACTGCTGCTCAATATATTTATGTATGCTGCTCATTTACTGTTTCATTTCTGTTACTACTCTTCTGATTAAATAAAAATATCCTGTAGTTCTTACCAACATCTCTGTATTGTCAAATTCTATTCTGTGCCTTTTAGTAAAGTCATAGCAAAGCCAATTATTGCGCTGTGATTAGTCTAACATGATTTTTGTGATTTGATCCTCTCTAAGTACCCACCCTGTTAGTTAATGACAAATAGAATATAAACATGCTCAAAAACAACATCAACTTTGACTGCTGTAGATTTATTATTTACTGCTGGAAGGACCTAATTCCTTCCTGCCTGTCTGCACTGAAACCTGAGGTTTATTGTACAGTTCTCTCTCTGTTTCCTTTAAGTGACTGGCTCTTCCTCTTTGTACAAGCAGATGAAGCTTCCCTGTTGGTGATCAACTTGAGATGTGCTAATTATTTCAAAATATTGTAATCAGTGTTTAGGCACCAGAATTTTAGAGCTTCAAAAGAAAGTATGCAGTGGTCTTTGTTACAAAAGTAGTGAAAACCAAACTAATCATTTTTTAAGATTGCAGCCATTACAGTAATGGCATCCCAGTAATCTTATCTGATCACAGAAACCTCTAGCAATATTATATTTCAGCATTAAGCCTGACTTCCCACACTGCTGTTAAAAGAAATATAATAAAAGGAAATGCTTTTACCTTGTTGTGGCATGAAAAAATTTAAAACTCTCTATTGTAGCATTTTTTAAATCTTCTGAATAATGTACGTCAGTTAGACGTTTCAATGCAACCTTTTCCATGGCTTCTTCTGGCCAATCCTGTAAGAAAGAAACTTTTTTGTACAGAGAAAATTAACAAAATAAATATAACATTCCATTTTATCTGTAATTATTGTAATACATATTATCTGTAAGATTTAATGTACTAATGCTATTAATCCTTACCACGTTACACATTATATTTAAGATTTAGTGCCTGTTTATGTTTAATGTTGTATTAGTATTAGCAATATGTTTAAATGCAATTCTGATTATTGTGATTATGTTTTATCACACAGTAAACAATAACTGAAATTGCTTATAACATCATTATTACTTTTGAGTTTTGACAATGATACGTACTTTGGTTATTCATATGGTTACTTATACTTAGGGTATTAATAATCAATAAAACACAAAACAGATATAGTACATCATAACAGGGGTGTAGCATCAATGGATGTGAGAGATGTATTACATTTCCTGTAATTTTCCTCAAACTGATTGCCAAATTACTGTGCTCATTATAATTTTGTGGTATATAATCATTTTAATGCTATTAAAAATCAAGTTTTCATAAATATTATAATTTCAATTCATACCACCCTGCAGCAGTATGGTTCAAAACAAAGTTTGGGTCAACGGCATCTGTCGTCAGCTGCAGGAAACTGTGTTGTGCATCTCACCCAAGGTATGCAATAGCCCAGAACACATCTCACCTTAAGAATCACTCTTGCATTTTTTCATTCATAGTCATGAATAAAAAGTAATTTGCAATTTGTTTTGCTTTTTTTATGTATGCTCTTCAATTGTGGACATTTGAACATGATTTGCACACTTGATTACTTATTATTAAAGCAAATGCAGGTTAAGA
This sequence comes from Tenodera sinensis, assembly GCA_030765045.1. Classification (NCBI taxonomy): domain Eukaryota; kingdom Metazoa; phylum Arthropoda; class Insecta; order Mantodea; family Mantidae; genus Tenodera; species Tenodera sinensis. Next base: position 99,482,662 of record CM060964.1, on the reverse strand, counting down.
TGTGCATGTACTCTGGGGATAGGGTATGCAAGTGTTACATTAAGTACATGATGTCGCAACATGAATCAGACCTAGAGCATAAACAAAATCTTGTTTCTGTGCCACTGCTGCAACGAAAATCAAAATAAACTGTTGTGTGATCAAGAAACTCAGTGTAAGAGGCTTCCAAACATTAAAGTCTCTATAAAAAGCAATACGTAATTACAGCAGATCCTCCAAAGCCTGCACTCAGTATTACAACAAACATCAAAAAGATGTATAAGGCATTTCATAATCAAAGTTGATGAAAGTGAGTCCTAGCTGTGTCGCATTTCTAATTTACCTTAAAGTCAGATTAATTAATGTATACTAGGTGGAAGGAAAGTCACTACAGTAATTTAAACCAGTAGTAGATCTCAGGATTTGGAACATATTTTGTATCTTATGTTTTTATCTCTGACCATTTCCTACGGAGATATTTTAATTTTGTCAAAAACAACCTGGCGACGCTGCAGATTGTGTGGGTAGTCATTTTCTCTAGCTCAGTACATAAACAAACAGCATAACAGTGCATCTTGAAAACAAACTCATACCCTGCTTTGTCTTTTCATGTTAACTGTACGAGTGTAGGCCAATCACAAGCATTAGTTCCCAAAACATTACATGAAAGTGAAATTGCCTGACCTGTTTACATTCACAAACTAGGTCAATTCCCTGACCAACCTCAAAGCAACATTGTTGACTTACCTCATGTCTGACAGAGCAGCTCAGAGTATTCCTTCAATTCTTTTAAGTGATTGATTATTTCATAACCCTGTGTGGTGTCCCATAATTACTGCCAAAGCTATGTCAGAAATAAGTTACTCTATGGATCTTACAAGTATTAAACTGTTGACTTCGTACATTCTTGTAGAATTACACATCCAATTTGAACTAAAAACTATTGATTTTTTCAAAATTGACTGATCAAAGAATAAAATTCCATTCAAATTTTTTCTTTGTAATGCTTCTATGAAGCACATATTTGAAGGAATGTAATGACTTTGCTTTCACCCTGTATATTTTTCATTTTATTTTAAAAAGAATATTAGTAAGCTTTTACCCTTCAAAGCTGATTAAGGAATGCCTCTCACACAATTTAGTTTTAATTTTTCCATGAGTATCTCCTAGAAATAAAATGGGGATCAAAATCCTAAGAAAGATAAAAAAAACTACATAACTATTTTACTATTAAGGTTTAGCATCATCATACTTACGTAGATGTTACAATGTTCAGGAATATATGGAAACCAAAGCAATATACTTTGTGTTTATTCAAAAACTTTTCTTGTCTACGAGTAGAACATCTGTAGGTTCACCACTTAAAAATCAACACTTATTATTGGAATAAAGCATATTGGTTTGTAGTTAATGCGATCACATTTATCATCATTTTGATATGTCATTGATGATTGACTGCAATTTTTATGATTAGGAATAACATTTTATTAAGAACAATTTACAGCTTTGAAAAGTGGAATTAGACCTGAAAAATTCAATGCCAGAGCTGGAACTCAAATCACATAGTTTCTAATCTTAATATTTCTTCACATACCTCAAACCAGTCAATGGTGCAGCAGTTGATAAATGCTGGAAAGCATTTTAGTTGATCTTGAAAAAGCTGACCTATAGGGTTACAGCACAATGCTAAATGAAGATTTTGTTTACAGCTATCAGTAAAATAGTTCAGCACAGCTGTAACACTGATATCTAAATTTCGCTTCCCTTCTTGTGCAGCCAATCTTACTTGCTGAAACATTGAATATAAAACACACTACATATAATGAAAGGCAGCATTTGGATAAAAGTGTTCAGCAAAGTAAAAAAGTGTGGTAAATTACCTGCTCTGTAGAAGTAATAAAGAAGAGATTTTGAAAATGATATGGCGTATTTAATTCTTCATCAATTCAGAGGAAATGGTGTTGAGTATTTCATTATCCCTAAAATTGCAATATGTCTTCCAATCCATATAGTAAGTAGCCTTATTAGGATATCATAGTAGTATACAGGAAGTTCTAAGTTACAATGAACCCAAGTAGGAAATTTGTTTCCCATTAAGACCTAAGCACATAGATGGATTGTTGTTTACTATAAATGGTATAGTAACATTGTATTATACAAGCTTCTTGCTTATCTATATGAAGGATGTTAGGGGAATTAGTGTGCAGGTTTCGTGTGATGCTAGATTCATATATACCAATAAATATGTCCCATAAAAAATTAATCAAATCCATCTGTCATAAAAGGTAAAGTAGGTAATTGAACATAATTGAATACACTATCTGCACAGTCTGGCAACAGATTAGGACTGAAGAGGCAAATGTTTTGTTTACTAATGCAGCTTCTGCTCTTATGCATATGTTCACACCTACAATGGGTGGAAGTCATGGGTGTCTCCTCCTTTGGGGCTTCCAGGACTTAGCCCAAAACAAAAACTTAAAAACAGGGTTATCATCATGAATATTGTTATCATCATCAATGCCATAGAGTATCTTATTTTGTTTCTGTCACCATTGTCTAGTTTTATTGGAGCAATTTTCTCCCTTTGCACATGCCACCACATAGAACTACAGGGTAGCATTCTAGGAGGTAAAGCTGGTGACTCCTTGGGGCTAGTCACGAAAAAGGCATGGCATATAGCAAAGTGAGAGCAGCTTGATAACACAGGGAAAGGGGAAGTGCGCCTAGTTGTAGTGGGGATTGGGGGCTATTTCAGTTTCCTTGCATAGGGTCTATACATATAGTGATTGTTGCAGTTTGTTTGCTTTTTGTGTTTTTGGCGCTCTTTCACAATGAACAAGATAGACTTTTTGTTGACAACACCATTATAGACATTAGGTGACAAGAAAAACTTTGAATTAAACAGTTAGGCCCTGATCATCCAGATTTTTTACTAATACAGAAACACAAATTGCAGTCAAGCTCTTTCAATCCAGACTAGTACAGAAAGAAACCGTGGTGGATAGGTGGTCAGATCAAGAAAACGTTGTTTTGTTTTAAATGTTTATTGTTTGTCAATTACATTAGCCTGCGAAAATTTTGCGGCATGGAATATTTTACATCATAATGGTCAATTCAGATGCTCTGATTTCAAAAATAATAATAGTTTTTGCATATCATGTACAGATTTTGAACAATTCTGATGTTACACAAAATTAAAAGTTTGGTACGCTAGTATTAGCATCACTACATATTCGACTTAGAGTATGGTTGATTAAAACATGCAAACATGCTAAATCATGTGACGTCATATTGTACCAATGTGTATCTCTGTTTACAGGTAATGTTGAACCTACCTCATAAACATGCATTGCGTAATACATAAATTGGTACCTATCTTGGCATCCACAGTCAAGTTTTAAACTTCTTCTCAGATGGTCTCTTTTGAAACCGTGTTGTATTTGTGTTGTGTTGTGTTGTGTTGCATTGCGTTGCATTGCGTTGCATTGCGTTGCATTGCGTTGTGTTGCGGTGTGTTGTGAAAGAAATGGCAAGCTCAAGTGGTATATCCAGAAGGGGCTCTGTGTGAACCATCCTAACAATTTCTGTTATGTCTGTGGCTATGTGATAAAGCAACAGAAAAAGAACATTACCGCATTTATCAAGAGTCTGGTCTACTTTAAAATGAAATTAGGAGATAAAGAAAAGAATTTTGCTCCTTATATTGTGTGTGAAAGTTGTATAGAAAATCTAAGACAATGGTATAATGGAGTTCCTTCATCTATGTATACCCTTTGGTGTTCCTATGGTATGGCACGAACAACAAAGCCATATTAATGAATGTCATTTTTGTCTGTGTAATATATCTGAATTCAGTAGCAAAAACAATGCAGGCAGTATATATCCAAACTTGCCATCAGCATTTAGGCCTGTGTCTCACAAACCTGATGTTCCTGTTCCATTACCATATTGCCAGAAAGTAGTAGAGTGTAGAGGGTGAAATAAATTGATCCCCAGACTTAGAAGATAAGAATCCAAATCCACTGAGTCAGTCAAAATTAAATGATTTGGTATGTGATTTAGGTCTTACCAAAGAAAAAAGTGAACTTTTAGTTTCAAGGCTGAAAGAAGATAATCTTTTAGCATCTAGAACAACTTTCTATTGATACAGACTTCGAGAAAAAGAGTTCAACAAATATTATGTAAAAGAAGAACTAGTGTACATATTGTTGTGAAGTCATCTTGGAAGAGCTTATAAAGCAAAATATTGGGGTCTGTTTAAAGATTTTAGTAAGAGAAGTCTGAAAGATGTTCTGCTGCACAACAGCAGGGTTTGCTTCTGTTCCAATAGCTCACTCTACATCCCATCAAGGAACATACCAAAGTTTGTATTATATCCTGCAAAAAGCTAAATATGAGTCATTCCACGTCAAATCGAACAAAATAAGGCAAAAAATGACCTTGATCTCTCAGATTTTCTTGAAAATTTTTTTGGTGTTTTGGAACAAAATATATTTGACCCATGTTTCTTCGTTTTATATAAAAAGAAATATTTTGGCAGATATTAATTTTTGAAATGTCCCAAAAATCGCGCGCTTCTCACTCTTCGATCAATCATACCTCCGATTATAATAAAGCAAACTACTTGATCTTTGGCTAAAATTAAAGATAAATTGCAGTATTTTGTGAGGTATTTATTAGAAAATTTTATTAATTATTATTAATATTATATTTTATACGATTAAAGTTTTAAAGTTTGATAATAACATAAACTCGATCATTTAAAAATCTGAAAAAAAAACTAAAAATACAATGAAGTTTATACAGTATTCTCAGAAAAAATCAGAATGGAGTCCCTAATAGTTCAGTTGTAATTAACTTTGCAAATCAGTGCAGCGAATTCGCGTGGCAGCGGTGGCGGCTACAGTAACCTCACACAATTGCCACCTTCCATTACGGCAACTGTCCACTGTTTGAGGTTCCATGAATGTTACAACAGTACAGTAAGGAGAACACTACTAGCTGACACTATTATATGTACACAATTAGCATCTTCAAAACATTTTTAAAATATGCATTTTAAACTAATGGTTCCATACAACACACAGCTTTACCTCCTTCTTCGAAAGAAAATTGTTTCACTAAAGCTTCAGTTTTTGACAAAGGAATGAAGGAATGTAATTTTAAAGCACAGATAGGCCCTTCATTCTTGGCCTCTGGCCTTGACTGGAAGTCCTGTTGGTGAATCCATAGCTTTCGCCTCTTTCATCAGCTCATATTGTATAATTCTGTGAATGAAACCATGCACATGGGGAGGGAGGAGGAAGGTAGTGATGTTTGCATGATCTGAGACAGTCTTGCTAATTCAAAGGTGCTTTTTAGTGCAGCGTGAAGTTGAAGACATAGATCTTTGAGATAAAGAGTGAATATAGTGAATTTGTGAGACATTGATTATAGCGTAAATCAATTATGCCAACCTGTAAGTTCTAAATTAGGGATTAAAACATTACACAGTCAGAGTAGAGAAGTTATTTCAAATGTATGGACGTACATGAAGGAAGAAGCTAAAAGCAAAGAACTGCTTACATCAGAAGATTTTTTTCAAAAAAATTCAAAAGTTGAAAAACACGTATCAGATGCCACAGGAGTATCAGAAAGATTGTGGAGACATTTTTCTGCATGGACTGAACTGCCTTAGTAAGAAGAAGTTATATGAGTAGCATAGCTGACGCACCAATTCACATGCTGTCTGCAGTCACCGGCGTTACTCGCTTTCAAGGCGAATCCAGCTGTAGAAACGGATCGCTACTTCATGTCGTCCGTGAGCGCTTGCATGCCTCCAGCAAAAAAATTGTAGCAAATGCACTAATGCAAGCTCCATAGTTTTCAACATCTTATTTTATAGATAAAATGTCAGGGAATACGTGTGTATATTTTTTAGATTTTTAACACATCGATTTAAATTTGATTTTTGGTTTTACAAAATATATCATTAAAAAAACAGTCCAAAATTTGTGTGTAATAATGAGCCATCGAAAGTTGTTAAAAGTGTTGTATTTTACCTTACCAGTGCGCCAAACCCCAACTCTCAACTCTATATGGCCTGAGAGTAACAAGTGATTTTATATTATGGTGCGCGCAGAAATTGCATAGTTTCTAATAGCCATAACTAAGCAAGTAATTTAAAAATACGGAAATAAAAAAATACGCGTCTCCTTATTTTATGCCTATAATTCATAAAAAAATTTTGAACCTCCTACAAAAAAGTCATGTTTTATGGGTGTTCGATTTGACGTGGATTGACCCAAATAATGAATACAAGTTGTTTGTGTGCTGTGATCTTAAGGTGTGCTGTATTTTATTGGGCCAACAAGTAGGGTTCATGAAATTTCCATGCTTTTTGTGTGAATGGGACTCCAGAGCCAAAGAAAGACACTGGGGTGAAACTAACTGGCCAAAAAGAAAAGATTTAGTGCCAGGGACAAAAATGTAATAAATTGCCTGCTGATTGACTCACACAAGGTTTTGCCAACCCCGTTGCATATCAAAATAGGGATAATGAAGTAATTTGTAAAAGATTTGGACAAAGGTGAATGTTGTTTCCTATATCTCATTCAGAAATTTCCAATGTTGTCTGAATAAAAAGTAAAAGAAGGCATTTTTAATGCATGAAGGAGATTCATTTTATAAATATCATGAGAGACAAGCTTGTGACTCATTCAGTGAAGTTATAAACAAGCTTTTGGGCAATGTTAAACATGACCAATATGAACACATTGTTAAAACAATGCTAAAAAATTTTAAAGGCACTCGGATGCAATATGAGATTAAAATAGCATTTTCTGCATTCGTCAGGACTACAAACACAAGTCAACTCAGCATTCGTTTTCAGCAAAGCGGAGGAGGAAATAACATCATAAGGTATAATTGAAATTTTCTAGTTCAGTGTACACTGTTGCATCTATGGAGTTGAGATTGTTTCTTTGTTTGAATGATTTCATGCATTTTAAATTGTGCTTAAAAACCAGAAACAAACTCTAATATTATACATTTCCTTTCTGCATGGCAAAAAGAAAGGCACATAGTACGAACAAATGGATATCAGATCTGAATTCAGCATACCAAAATTAGGTTTAGAGAGCTAAAAAATCCCATGTCACAGAAAAAAAGTTTAAATTTGCAGGCAGGTGTTATGTTTTATGGACATTTCATAATATTAGTGACCTCAATCATCTTTTAGAAAGAATTAGGTCACATGAAATAAGTTGTCTCCTCACATTGGAAACTCTTTAAGATTAAGTTTGTTTGAAAAAGTTGATGTTCAAGCACAAATTGATGAAGAATATAGGCCATCTGTTACACAACACCATGAATTAATCCAGAGACAGGAACATATTAAACAGAATTACTTATTGCTTAAAATTCTGTGGTGAACAATTGCTCTAAAACAAGATAACAAAGCACAGGAATTGCTAATCAGAGGCATATTCTTGGATTTAGTATATGAAATTACTAAGCTAGATAGCAATTTATGTGAACATTTGGAGGAATCCACACACGCGCACACACATACACACTCATACACACACACGCGCGCGCGCACGCGTGGGCGTGCACGTACGCGCACACACACATCAGCAATAATAAAAAAATGAGTTAAGTACCAAGTTTACAAAGAAACCCTCCAGGATGAACTGAACAAAGCAATGCAAACAAAGTGATATCTCGAATAAGACACAGTTGGTAATGGTTCAGGGATCAGCAGTGGAATGTGTTCACACTTTCATTAATCGTACTGAAATATCCACAGTAGGAATAGCCGAAAGCATATAAGGAGCATTAGAGCTGTACAGACTGAATGATAAATTGGTTTCTCAAACATGTGATAACATTCAATAAAAGTGATAACAGTATTTGCTGAGCAGAAGAACAGGAAAGCATTGTCCCTGCTTAAATAAGCATCTACTTTTGTGAAAGGTAACTTCAATAATGGCAGTTCTGTATGATGCAAATTGTTGTAGCTGTTAATACAATAATAAATTGTTTTCTTCTTTATAAGTGGCTTACAATATTAAGCATATTAGTTGTATCATTAAAAAATAGTCCCAGTCAAATTTGAGCTCACAAAATGCCACTAGTGGAAGTTCAAACTAGGCCAGGACTCGAAAACTGCTTTTGTCACGTATCTCTGTGCATATTATCAGCTACTGCAAGTAACAAGAGAAAGGGTGTAACACTTTTAAGCTTTCCAAGTAGTATTCAGAGATATGAGCAGGAAGTTTTTACTGTCAACATTCCTGATTAAATATGTACATAATATACTATAATTAAAAGTTCTATTTATGAATATTCTTAAATTATAAATATCTGCCTTTATTCATGCAAAATGAATTCAAATTTTGACCATTTCTTACCTCAACAATTTCTTGCTGTTCATAAATGTTATATAAGCTTGGGACTTCAGCCGAGCACAATAAGGCACTAATATCATGCAGAATACTCTGTTTTTTTAACTGGTACTCGGATAAAAGCACTGTAGTACTTTTATACTCAACACCTGCAGTTCTGAGAACTTGTTTTAAATCATCCCTCCATTCATTCATACCTATTGAAAAATAAATTTTGGACGTTAGGAAGAAAGTCTGCGGATAGAAAATTTAAAAAGTTACCAAAATAGGCATAATTAAACCAGAGTGAATAGAGCATGAATTATGATAGGTTTGGACTGTGCTTTCTGGTGTAGAGGAAGTATATTTGCAAACATATCTCTTTTGTTTAATTGCTTAACATTTCCCATAGCAATACACTTATTTTAACTCATACATGAAACTAGACTGTGATGAAATTCCTATCTCCAAATTTTGAATGTTTTTGGGGTATTTTTAGCATACTGAAATCAAATTCAAAGCCAGAAATTTGCTATCAAGTACCATTTTTCATTTTATTTTTTATTTTTTGCTTATAGCATAATTTGCTAATGATTGTAGGAACTTAGAGCACCATTACAATTATATATTGCAATACTTTAACAAGTATAGTTTTATTATGTCAGGATTTGAAAACAAAATGTATTTAAAATATTTTAAGGTTGTTCATAGTAAAAACTGAAGGCACCGGATGTTTCTTATGTGATATGGGGTGCGAGCATATAAGGAATTTAGAGTGAGATAACATGCTACTTTGCCATTAATGTATGTTTATTTGTGGGAGCTAGATAAATATTGGCCACTCTTTGGTGATAGATGCACTCTTATCTTATCTTTGTGAGCACATATACATACGGCCTAGTTCCTCTCACATTTCATTAGGTTGTTTTTCATCTGGAAACAAAATCAGTTTCAGGATTTATTATGGAGTAGAATGTTGTGACCTATTAGTTCAAAACGAAAGTGTTTACCATGTCGCATCGCTCATGTATAAATGATCCAGGTCACTTTTGTTATAGGTGTGGGAAATACACATTGCCTAAGCAGAGGTGTAATATTACAGATTTTGTGGAAAAATCATATCTTGCCTTCTTTGGAAGCAAACTTCAGGGCCAAAGTAAAGCTTGGGCACCACACAAAGTATGTAGAACATGCATTGAAGAATTTCATCATTGGGTCAACAGCAGAAGACCATCGCTACCTTTTGGGGGAAGCAAATAAACCATGGTAATGACTGCTACTTCTGTTTGTGTAATGTGAAGTGGTACAATTCTAAAAGTAAAAAGTAAATTGTGTATTCAGTCATAAGGTCAGCCATTTTACCTGTGCCCCATGGGCCTGATGTACCAATCCCTGTGTGACCAAAAAGTCTGGAACAGTTTTCATCTGAGTCTGATGTAGAAGAGGGGAAAATTATGAACAGTGACAGTGACTATTGACCAGAATCTGCTGCTACAGAACGTAGGTGTTTTAATCGGAATGAATTAAATGACTTAGTGAGGGATCTTGTCCTCTCTAAAGAGTTAGCTGAGTTGTTTGGCTCTAGACTCCAAGAAAAGAATGTGTGTTATCCAGAAACATCATTCTATTGGTGCCAACAACATGAAAGAGATTTTACACCCTTTTTCTTTTAAGATGGCTATCTTCTATACTGCAATAATGTGAAACAACTTATTCTAAAACTTGGACTTTGTGACGGGAACTTCTCCCGGAAACCATATGCTCGAAGAAAAACAGCCAGGATTCTCGGAGTGGGCGTTTCGGAAACATATTTGTCCCCTTTGGTCGTTAATTTTAACGAGGGTGGATGTTTTCGAAACTAAAAGGGCAGAAATCTGTGTGGTCCAGATGCGAAGGTAGGGAGCAGGGACCAGACCTAGAATGGTGATGGACTTCAGCAGTGTGACTTCGAGGAGGCGGACGTGGAAAGATGCGTGATATGAAGATACCGCGAACATGCAGTGCGGAAATTAGTTACCTCGGGGATTAGAATTTCATCAGGGAAATACCGGTTACAAGGGACAAGAAAATATATACAACCTCGGAAATTGTTCTCCGAGAATTCTGGTGCATTTTGGGCAGATGTCACGATAAACACAATAAATCAGAAGTGCGGTACAGAAAATATTGTCGTCTTCCTTGTTGGACACACGAAGGTCCTCAGTGACCTTCATTACACCCTGAGATCAAAGCAACCTGTTTCCCCACATCCCTACATTGATGTGGCCGGCGATAAGCACGAGCCGCCGATTGCGAGCAGCCGAGGAACGCCGTCGCCGACGTCGACGCCGCCGCCACAAATGGCGCCCAACGTGGGGCCCGATGCAACCGACGCCAGAAGGAATGACGACGACGCCTAGACGCCTCTGTAACCGACACGCATCTGAGGAGGTAGGAGCTCATCCTGTAGAAGACAGCAACGGGACAGCAAGTGCTCACGGGGCACCTAGGACCTAGAAGGAGCCAACGACGATTCGACGCTACACCGACGGCACTGACGTCGCAGGATATCAACCCGGCATATCGGACGCCTGAACCACCGCACAGCTATACCAGGGAGAACGGTGCAGCTCATCAAGTAGACATAACAACTCCGGAAATACAAGTGAGATAGTTTAAATAGTTTATGCGAATAGGTTAATGTACTTAAGAAGTGCAAAGGTTATCGGGTTATTCAAAATGGAGGTATACGATAGGTTAGAGGCAGGTAACGGCAGCACGGGATTAGAAAATAGCATGAGTTCAGGGGAGGATGAAATTGTGGCGCAGGGGACCGAGAATAGAGAAACTGATGGGGGAGGTAACCAGAATAGCGAAATAGAAGGACCCATGGTAGACAAGGCATGACTAACTTTAGAGTAACTGGAAGTCAGGCTAGTGAATTAAATTTCGTAGCTATAATGGAGCAATTGCTGCAGAAACAGAATGAGAAAATACAGGCAAGCATTCAAAAGAATAATGAGCAAATACAGGAAAGCATTCAAAAGAATAATGAGCAAATACAGGAAAGCATCCAAAAGAGTAATGAGCAAATGCAGGAGAGCATAAAAGCAGAAATTCGAATTGTACAGGCTAGACAGGAAGAACTTAGATTGGGGCAAGAAAATATTAGAAGAGAAATAGATAGAATTAGAAACGAAGCTGCTGTTACCAGGGAAGAATTGGGCGCAGTAAGAGAAAGGGTGAATACTGAATTAGGAAACCTAGAACGAAGACAAAAGGATTGTGAAGCTCAGCTAACATCTGAGATGCGCGTAGTTCAAAACAATACAAAAGAAAAGCAGGACGAGTTGGAAAACAGGGTACATGACGAATTGAAGTCCGTGCATGACAAGATAAGTAAGCAGAATAAGGACTACGCGGAGGAGATTAATAATGTAAAAACTATCACATTGTCTATCAGCGCATCTCAGGTGCGTAGCGAGGCTAAATTAGCGGAATTATCAGAAAAGACTGATAAAGATATTAGAGAAATATGGTTAGCCTTGGATAGGTTAGAAGTAGTAAACCCTAGAACATTAAGTTTAAGCACGCAAGGTAATGGTAGAAGCCAGTGTGAAGCGTCTGGAGGCCAGTCTCCCCACGCGGAAGCACCGGTTTCGACAAATGCAAATTTTGTAAATGTGCCAGTTGGTCCAACTACTCCAGGTTCGGCAGATGCGCAATATGCTACTTATGCAAATCATCTGATTAGTGAGTTAAGTTCCCCCATTTTTCACGAGGAGTCGGATGATAATCCTAGACAGTTTATACGGGAAGTAGACGAATATTTTGACGTAAAACGAATCCCAAACCAGGTGAAAATGATTGTGGTCAGAAAGGGGTTAAAGGGGCGTGCTCTAAATTGGTTGAGGTTGACGCTTGGCGAAGACGCTGATTACGAGGCCTTCAAGCCCGCATTTATGGCTAGATATTGGGGAATGGCGCAACAAAATAAAGTACGTTTAGAAATCAACAATGGAAGATATGACCCGCGGTCTGGAGTGAGTATGGTGGATTACTTTTTACAGTTGGCTCAGCGGAGTAAATTAATTGAACCGCCGGTTTCTGAACACGAGTTAATAAGCTTAGTTAGCGGACACTTCCCTGAAAATATTCGCAATCATTTGATAGTGGCGAAACCAACTACATTCGCGCAATTTATAGAACTGATCTCCGCTTTTGAGGGCAACATTCATGACCACGGGCGGAGATTTCAGGGATTTTCGCCAGGGAGAGATGTGTATGCATACGACGGGAACCGAAATTTTGAAGATAGACGTCATCAAGTAGGACGGGGGGCAGGTAGCCCAAGATTTTTTAACCATCGGCGGGACCAGGTTCGGAATAGGTATCAAAATGACATGCCTAGAATTGAAGGAAATGAACGTTTTGGAATGAACAGGGAATTTAGGCATAGGCGGGAAGATAGAGATAACGCCAACCCACCTAGACGAAACGCGCAAGTCAATATTATGCAATGTGAGAGACCTGGTTCTGGAGGCAGAGGATTGCGGTTTAGAGAATATGGTCGAGACCGTAACTTCTCGGGACAATGGTTCCAAAGGGGCACCAGAAATGATAGGCAGAGTAACCATGGGGGGCGTGATTCACCTAATAGGGAAGGTCGAGAGGACCACTCGATAGAAATTCAGGATGGCGTTCAGCGTCAGTTACAAGTATCCCCACAGGAAGCGAACTATCAGGAACCCGGACCCTCGGGAAACCAAGCTTCGGCCTTTACGAGGTCCGAGTAAAGGTCACTGAACCGTCGCAGGTACAAGGCGTACCAGGACCACTCACGTTTGCGGAGGAAAGACAGAGTGATACCGATGAACATGAAGGAAACAGCGAAAATAAAAGGTTCGAAATTATAACAGAATCCCCTTTCGTGAAATTAATGGTAATGAACAGGGCTACGAAGCCATGATTGACACGGGAGCTAACGCATCAGTTTGTAGCGAGAATTATTATAGTCATTTGATGAATAATAAAGTTAGGGTCATGTCACTGGCGGTAAAGAATACATTTTGTAGTGTGGCCGTTGGAAGAAAGAATGAACGAGTTAAATTCCAGGTCATGCTCGGTATCAAAGTCGAGAACAAAAACTTTGAAGTAATATTCCTTGTTATTCCGCGTCTGGCGCATGACTTAATTTTGGGGGCAGACATTTTAGATTTGTGGAACGCGATTGTAAATTTTGAAACTAGAAGACTTACGATACAGGTGGAGAATGGTGAGAAAATAGAGGTACCTTTTAGTAACGGAACGAACCAAGGACTTTTAGATCGGGCGCAGCCAGATTTACCATTGCAGGATGAGCATTTTTTCATAGAATATCTGAGGTTAGGTGAAAACTGTGTCATAGCAGAGTTAAGAAGCGTCCCAGGAAATGAAAATGGTATCTATGAATACGGATATGAAGACGAAGAATTAGTGTACGAATCTGAGAATAAAGAAATGGCCCGTAAAGAAAACGAAGCAAATGCCGATAATTGGTGGGTCAATGAGACCGGGGCGACCATAACAGAGGCAAATGACACATTTACAACCTCAAGCTGGCGAGAGGGCAGCTGAGGGGTTGGCCGAAAGAATGTTGAGCTAGAACAGATTCTGCAACAAAAGGCGGGGCGCGCTAATGTATTGTCAGAGGAACAGTCAAAGAGCCTACTGCAGGTACTTCTGAAAAACCGAGGGGTGTTTTCAGAGCAGTCAGGGTTGTGTAAAGTTTACACCCACGATTTGAAGGTTCAGGGTATTAGTCCCTTCTCCCATAAATGTAGGAACATACCAATCGCAATTTGGAAACAAGCAGACGAAGTAATTGATAAAATGTACAAACGGGAAATTATAGAATTGAGCGATTCTCCATACTCAAATGCTCTATGTTGGATGTATAAGAAACCGGACAAACTGCTCATGACCATTGACGCGAGCAAGTTAAATTCATGTATAGTGCCCGACAATTTCAGATCTGAAGGAACTGAAACGCTAGTATCTCGAGTAAATAAAGGTAAATGTTTTTCTAATATCGACCTAGTGTCAAACCCCTGGACAAATACCATAAGTCATTATTAAAACCGTACGTTAAAAGCATAGTGGACCCGGGAGAAAACATCGCAAAACCTGTTGACGGTGGAACGTAACGTCAGTCGTTCTTATTTAAATTCCGAAAAAATACTGAGGTAGGCTTGAAATGTACTGTCGTACCATACGAGTGCACCGGATGGTTTCAAGTTAAGAAGTGAGTAGTTTGACAAGTAAACTTTTGAACTAAAATGTGGTGATGCCGATCAGTAGCAGGGGGTATCGCCCACAGTCGGACCTGGATGGTAGGAGTAACTGCAATGCACATTTCAAGCAGTGAGGCTATGTAACGAAAATCAATTGTACCTACTAATATAAGATTGAGTAAACATGTAGTAAAACAAGTATTGTACAGATCATGGTAAAAGGTACAAAGGTCAAAGACACGAGATAAAAGACAAAGTGAAAAAAAGAGGAATAAAAGATCGTTGAAAAGTGAAAGTGATGTTTTTGTTTAGTGCAGAAGAAGTGAATAAGTGTCGCTTAGCATATATGACTGCTGCTGGCGGAGGCTGTTAAAGACGGTGAGGACTAAAGTGGATAACAGAAACTCCAAAGCAGAATAATTAGAGGTGTATGCAATTGATTCATGTAAAATGTTAGTCTATAAGGTATATAATTGTATTCATTCTTATGTTTTTCTCTTAGGTTTAGCTTAGTAGGACTTTCCTTGCCATGTAAAATTCACGTTGTAAACTTGACATGTCAATGAAGGGGCATTTTGTGACGGGAACTTCTCCCGGAAACCATATGCTCGAAGAAAAACAGCCAGGATTCTCGGAGTGGGCGTTTCGGAAACATATTTGTCCCCTTTGGTCGTTAATTTTAACGAGGGTGGATGTTTTCGAAACTAAAAGGGCAGAAATCTGTGTGGTCCAGATGCGAAGGTAGGGAGCAGGGACCAGACCTAGAATGGTGATGGACTTCAGCAGTGTGACTTCGAGGAGGCGGACGTGGAAAGATGCGTGATATGAAGATACCGCGAACATGCAGTGCGGAAATTAGTTACCTCGGGGATTAGAATTTCATCAGGGAAATACCGGTTACAAGGGACAAGAAAATATATACAACCTCGGAAATTGTTCTCCGAGAATTCTGGTGCATTTTGGGCAGATGTCACGATAAACACAATAAATCAGAAGTGCGGTACAGAAAATATTGTCGTCTTCCTTGTTGGACACACGAAGGTCCTCAGTGACCTTCATTACACCCTGAGATCAAAGCAACCTGTTTCCCCACATCCCCACATCCCTACATTGACCTTTAGTATGTGTGGCCGGCGATAAGCACGAGCCGCCGATTGCGAGCAGCCGAGGAACGCCGTCGCCGACGTCGACGCCGCCGCCACAACTTCCAAACTATGACCCAAGTGAATGGAGACTATTCATTGAGCTTCGAAGAGAAGTTTAAAGGGTGTGTCCGTACATAACAGAAACGTTTTTGGTTCAGTGCCTGTTGCCTGTTCAGTGATCCTCAAAGAATCATATACAAATTTGGAACTGGTGTCATTGCGAGTGAATTGCAGTGAACACAAATGGCTATTTTGTGGAGATTTTAAAACTATTATTATGCTGATGGGTCAACAATCTAGGTTTACCAAATGTCTATGTTTTCTTTGCCTATGGGATAGTGGGGCATGAGTTAATCACTGGACCAGGAAAGACCTTGAGAGAATTTGGAAGTCGGCTCTAAGAACGCTGTGCACCAAAGCCTTGTGAGCCCTTCTAAAGTTGTGCTGCCAGCTCTCCAATTTCCAAAACATTGTGGCTAACATGTTTGAAGCATATAAGGAACTTGGATATAATATGAGTGTGAAAATTCATTTCCTGTTTTCTCATCTAGATTAGTTCCCAAAAAATATAACATTTTTGAGTGAAGAACAAGGCAAACAATTTCACAAGGATATGCAGGAGTTCAAAAGGAGGTACCAGGGATGCTGGAGTATAAGTATGCTTGCTGAGTATTGTTAGATGTTTAAGCATGAAATACCTCAAGATAAACATAAAAGGAAAAGAAACAGGAGGACTTTCTCAACTAACAAGGGACATCTTTAACCTTGAACACTTGGAAACTCGTGAAAACGGGCTTAGAATAACAATCAATCATAAACAAAACAGTGGTCTGTGCCATTTCCATGCAAAACGTTGCATTCTACTTCAAGTGGTATTTTAATAGAGAGAAACAAAGTACCAAGATATCAATACCATAGGAGGGAAATTATTTGTAATTCAATGACATCGGTGTATCATTACATTTTGAATCAACAGTGCCAAAAACCCTCTGCTTAAATTATTTATAATACCGCAAAATACACATACTACACATCTGATAGTGCTTACATTAGTCCTCAAAGTGAAGATGCGGAATTTTGATGAAGTGGTTAAAACAAAGTGGAAGAGAACAATGTGCACACTTCATTAAAGCCTCGTTATCACATTCCATATCACTTTCTCATATGGGAATATATGATAAATGTTGATATGACATTGACATACCCATATCATCATTTGCAAATATAAGTAGTATGGGTTTTGATATTGGACTGCGTGAATGAGAAAGTGATATGGAATGTGATGATGCGGCTTTAATGAGGTGTGCATATTCTTCTCTTCCACTTTGTTTTAACCACTTCATCAAAATTCTGCATCTTCACTTTGAGGACTAATGTAAGCACTATCAGATGTGTAGTATGTGTATTTTGCACTATTATAAATAATCAAGCAGGGGGTTTTTGACACTATTGATTGAAAATGTAATGATACATGTTGTTAGCTAATGCTGGATTTCTGACAATGAAGTCATTAATCCTCTTGCTCTCCAATATTTTTCACTGATGGATGGGGCACTAGAAGTGGCCGGGCATATTTGAAGGTGGTCTGGATCCATTTCCTCTTGCAGATCACATAGAGGACAGAGTAGTGAAGAATGTATCCCAATTCTGTTTAAATGTTTTGCCAGACAATCATGTCCTGCAATCAACCTGTAGGTTGCAACTGTTGATTTTCGACGATACTCAGGAATTACTAGCAATAATAGTAACCGTTTTTTTTAGAGAGCACCATATTTTTATGTTTTGGCAGTCACATCACTCTCTCACAACCCCCAGAATGTCTGGAGGACCACACCTGTCGTTGGTTTACGGGTCTCACCGACCTGACCGGGAGAATTATCAAAATAAATTCACCGACCATATCCTCTGATTACCAATCAGAGGACGTATTACATGACATGACAGGTCAGCATGTTAGGGGTTAAGGTTTTATAGAGAAATTAGAGAAATGGAGAGGCTGGATAAATAAAGACTCCCTAGCCCTCAGGAACCCTAATAGCATTGGGGTCAGAAGAGAACAAGAGATGACCAAGGTAAGGTCAGATAGAAAAGTTACAGTGAGGAGCAAAACACCAGTAAGTGGAAGTAATGTTCTGCTCAGCTTGGGCACCTTGTGGTTGCCATTCACATATCCCCTAGATGGAGACCCCTGAACAATTGTCAAATCTCTTAAAGCTGGTCGCTATATGAGGGCTTTGAAATTCTGTTCTCTTTGCACAGCCAAGAGATAAAAAGTGAATAAGGACCTTCCATTTGAGAAAAGTTTTAAGTACTGCAAAACTCACACAGATAACAAGGAATGTCTCTGAAATGGTTTACTCCACAGAAAACTGCATTTGGACATAACCTGTGTGCTTTAACGAGATCTACATTTTTTGCACAGTAAAATCTGGTCCATGTCTAACGGTTTACCAGTTCTGCAAAAGTAATCAAGATTAAAGAAGACTACATGGGCGACAGTCAGAAAATTCAAAATATACATTTCATTTGCTATAAAAATATCTCAAACATATGGCATTTTAATCAAAATTGTTAGATATTTTTGAGAAAATCAAAGTTTTTGAAAAATCTTCCATGTAAAGGCTAGTTTAGGGTGGAGGAATTTTCTTCAAAATCTTTGGATCACATCCCTCAGCTACCATGTATGGAATATAACATGTTATATATTATATATTATATGTTATATATTATATGTTTATAATATTCATATCTAATTCTTTCTTTATTACCCTTTATGAAAAATAGAATCTGTTTAATCTTACTTTTAAGCTAGCTATATGGATTCTCCAGTCTAGATGTTGATCTAACCATATGCCTAAATGTTTCATTATGCTTAACTTGTGTAATTTTTGTTTTATATATTTGAAAGTCAATAGTATTCTCACGTTTACTTTCTTATAACCAAATGCAATTACCACTGTTTTTTAAGGATTTATAAGTAAATGATACATAGACGTCATTAAATTACAAATAATTTCCCTCCTATGGTTTTGATATCTTGGTAAGTTGTTTCTCTCTATTAAAATGTCACTTGGAGTAGAATGCAACCTTTTACATGGAAATGACACAGACAACTGTTTTGTTTATGATTAACTGTTATTCTAAGCCCATTTTCATGATGTTCCGAGTGTTTGAGGTCAAAGGTGTCCCTTGTAAGAAGCAACGGGTACAAAAGGTGTGTGATACATTTCAATAGTAAAATAAAAAGTCTAAACAGAACAAAAAGATTGTAGTAGCAAGTATGAATAACCATACACATAATTTCAACAACTTCTGTATAGCATATAATGTTTTCATTTAAAATAAAAAGGTGTAATAAGAAAATTTGTGGTCAAATTCACTTAATTCTACAATATATATATATATATATATAGTGATTCTGCAAGAAAACCTCACGTGAAAGAGGTAAACGGACTGAAAATTCGGATTCAGCATATCAGCATTATATGGAATTAAATTATTTACTTTAGGCAACAAACAAATGGTTTAAATTTGCAGACTAGTATACTTAATACTACAATAAGATAAACATAATATACTAATACATATACTTCACAGTTTATCTTTCCAAATGTATATATAAATAATCTGACTCCACAGAAAATAAGATGCTGATAGTAAGGTTAATTAATCCTTTCTTATACTACCAGATAAAATATCCTATGTATTACATTCACATCACTTCCTTTACCCACTATCACTTATTTTTATACAACTTTTACTAACTATTCTTAAAAGAACATATTTTTCCATCTATTTCATATTAATCAGGATAAACCTTTGCTGAAATAGTTACACAATTGCATATACAAAGGGGTTACAGGAAACCATCAATAGTTAGATTTGAAAGGCAGTTCATATTTCCTGGCCTTAAATTTCCATAATCTTTCCATGACATCCCAAAGAACAACTGAACAGCAACACCACTTTAAAAAACTGCAAAACTAAAAAAATTCAAACTAATAATTATGGATATCTTGGAACTGACTGTTGCTAGAGAAAAATATATTTTAAATATATTGTGTGCTTTAAAGAGACACATTTTTGTACCATAGGGTTTAATCTAGCTATTCTGATTTATCTACATATCACACAAAATTATACGACATTTCTTCTGAATAAAGAAGACTCCACAACCTATTCCCAGAAAATTCAAGACATACATTTTAGTTTTAATATATATATAATGGTACTTTGAGGAAAGGCATTAAAGTAGTTATTAAGACAATCCAAAATATCAATAAATTTCCATGTAAAGGGTAGCTTAGTATAAACAATTTTTCCTGAAACTTTTCATGTCAGATCTTTGGAAGATACCAATCTCAAATACCAAGTTTAGTATTTATCTACATATCTTCGTGTCTCTGAGTGACAGATGCATGCATCCATCCACCCATCCACCCACTCATCCACCCACAAGATACACATACAGATCTTTTCTGAAAATTCCTGTTTTGATTCAGGATGCCTCAGTATGTATATTTCTCATGAAATCTCCATGTCTTCAGATCCTTACTTAGCTACACAAGTACAAACATTGCATAATAAACACAGGAAAAGAATGGATTGTAACTTGCCCAAAGGAATTAAAGTGATTAGTGAAACAGCACTTACAATAAAGGCAATTAAAGAATATGTAGTACCAAATGTATTTTGTAGCCTGGAACAGTATAAGTGTAGTGCAACAGCGCACTAGATACATTCTATATGTGTACACACATAAATCAAAATTGTTTACGTCCTTGAACACTTATATATTTAAAGAATGATTAAAATATCTTATTGTATCATATATTATTTAGCTTATTTTGCAGCGAACTGATTAATACATTAAAATCCATTAAAGTAGATAACAGCTAATAGATTATGATTTAATTAATTAAAAGGAATTTAAACTCTTAAGCTCTCTGAGAAATGTAAACAAATATTTTAGCAAAAATAATCAAAAGCAACCATAATAATTAAGTACATACCATATTTTTTATTAGTAAATGGCAGAAAGAGGATGTTTCTAGTCATAACGCTGGCCAGTTTTACAAGAGACTGTCTGCCTGAACCAGCAAGTCCTACTAGTAGGATGTTTCCCTCCGGCACAGTTAGAACACGGCATATTCTAGATAAGTGATGTAGGGCAAACCTGTCAGCAGGACCATGGCAAAAACAATGAGTAGTGTAAACCTTTTCATTATTATGAAGAGTTGTCAAATGAAAACAGGTAAGACACCAAAAGATGCCATGGAACTTTTGTTACTTCAGAAGTAATATTCATAACCAGACATAGGAACACTTAAACAGCTGGCTACACTAAAAGCAAGCAACAGAGGCCAATGAGCACTGAAAGGCAGGTAAAAACTGATTTGAGTGATATCTGCAAATGCCAAAAGACTGTATAAGGGTTGGGGATGGTTTGCTAATCTATGACTTCTCTACTTATAGGTAGTCCAGTGACAGTAAATCTTATTTCCTTCTATCCTGCCTTTAATGCTTAGAAATTCCTATGTCTTTCCATAGCTATCAATACATTTATGTCACTGGAAGAAAAGAGGGTGAGTCCCAGGTTTTGGTAGCTTATATGCTGAAAAAGGATTCATAACCATCCAGTTCAAACTTAAGCTCAGGAATGCATCTGTTTATAATAAAATTAGATGGAGAAAGCTATAGGGTTTGCAAAAGACATTAATTTGTTTCATATGTCAATTCCAAATTGACTGTTTTCTTATGATAAAAAGAAAGACAACAGCAAGCATTAGGAATGGCAGTGGAAGAAAAATTTCTTGACTTCAGCAGAAAATGTTTGTAGGGCATTTGATTTTTTTTTCCAGGGTATAAGTCACATGCTTCCATTGATAACTATGTGATTTCAATTTTACACTTTTAGTGGCATTATATGATACATTCATTGTCACCATTATAGTGCAGACTGATTGAAGGCATTCATGATTCTGTATAACTGTAAATTTATAAACAATATAAAAGGTTCTATAAAAATGAAATCAGCTATCTTACCTGTCAATGGAGGAAATGTGCTAGCAGCTATGGAGAGTAATTTTGAGGTTAATTAGTGTTCAATGGCACTTTTTGCTCCTTTATTCATTGTTATTTGTCTGTCCCTTATATAACAACATTAAATGAAAATATTTCTGCTTATGCAGAAATACACCTTTAATTTCACAGAATATGAGATGACCATGATTACAGTGCAGGATTGCTTACCAATTAACTTCTGAAACAGATGCTAGTGCACAATTTGCTATCCATTAATTCTATGAACAAGTTAAAGGTAATATGGGTATTTATTTAATTCATGTCCATAAGCTATAACAATTTCTTTAATTTTACAAGATAATGGCATAGAATACTTTGGGTAGATTTGCAAATGAATGGCAGTAGTGCATTCACTGTAAGCTAATCTGCATACTTAGAAACACATGGTGTTTCAAATGCTTCAGTCATATATCTGCTAAACTGTATTCAAGTACAGTCATCGAAAAAATAATTGAGCGCACTCTGAGAACACAAAAACTTCTAAGTCCCACTTCGTATCACAGTGCAGTTTACACTGGTCAGTATTTGTAACATCCAGTTAAATCGAGCTAATAGTCTCAGCGGCATATGTTATCGTCTGTCGAACACATATATAGGCTATCTCTTGAATCATGCTTGCATTTGTATTGGTTCCTGATAAAGAAAGACGGGTGGTGTGAGAACCAGCGCCGTACTTCCCATTCTTCGTTAGTCAATTTAGCAAACCCAAATGTGTTTCTGCCTGATGCTATATGCATGGGTAGCTCTACATATAGGAGGGGCAGCGATATCCAATTAACTGAAACAACCAATGACATGTTTCATAAGACATGAAGTACTCTGAATACGATAAATTAGTCATGTTATCATTTAAAAACGTGGCCGGTGTTAGAGCGTGTATATATATATGTGGTAGTAGATGACTGGAGCCCCAGACAAATACAGCGCAGAGGTAATGCATGCACTTTGAGAACTGATAAATTTATTCTAAAGTAAGAACAAATTAGAAACTAAAAACTTCACTTATCTTAGTAATGTTGCAAGTTCTTTTTGCAAAACTGACTCAAGTTTCGAGATGACTCCAACTCATTCTCAAAGCTATACAACTGGAGATCAGGTTGCTGTATTTTATAGTTTGCGAAAACAGCTGATAAAGATTTTGCATATAGTAGTCAATAATGATTTACAGGACATAATCTACGTCGATATAAAAGGTGTTAATATGAAATAAAAATAAAAAAGAAGAAATAAAAAAACTACCTGAGTTGGGGACTCGAACCTCCTTCCCACAGAACACACTGAGTTTAAAGTGCAGAATGTTGGCACTGAGCCATTTCCACCACGAACAACTTCTTCTCGTATATACAGAACTCTAACAGACAGTTCAACCCTCAGGGATTGGCTTATGTATTTTTTTAGTGTTTCTGTGCATGTTGGCAATAAACAGTTCTATTGATTGCACCCTGGTTGCTAGTTTATGTTATAAAGTAATAAACTGTGTCTTATCTCACTGTGTCTTAGTGCATGTGCCTTGTGTGAAGCATGCTCTGGTTACTTCGTGTACTTCCTTGAGGCCGAAGCGACACTTAGAAAATTTACAGCGCTCAATCTTTTTTTCCATAGCTGTACAAAAACTAATTATAGATGATACACTTGAGAGTTAGCTGAAACTTCTGTCACTATAACAAAAATAGCAATGGAAAAACAACTTTCACAGTTATGAAGGCACAGGAGGGTCTGATTAAAGTAAATTCCATAAACCATTAAAAATATAAGCAAACATGATTTTTCAACATACATGTTTTTGAAATAGAAGCTTTAGGTTATTCTTATGCGATTGATAACATGGAAAATAACACTAAGAATGGCATTTGTCACAGCTCAATAGGTTAATTACATCCTGAGAAATTGTAATATGAGTTTGGCACTTGAGATACAATGAAACACACATGAGTTGCAAAATTGCTCATTTTGAAGTTCAAATACATCATTAAGTCTAAATTATAAACTACTTCATCTTGCTCTTAACTGCTAGGTGACTGACATTACCATGTGACAAAAGTCGCTCTTAATGGATGTTATCTTTACTGTGATCAATTGTGCTGGAAATAACAGAGTTTCCAGTCACAAAAAAAGGCAAATAAAAAAATGTTTACTCCTTCTTTATATCTCAAGCATCAACTTCATGTTACAATTTCTTAGGTTATTATTGATCTACTGCAATGTAATAGATGCAAAATGGTATTTTTCATGTTATTGATTGCATAAAAAATAATGTGGTGTTTCTATTTAAAAAATCGAAGGTTTATGTTGAAAATCATATTTGTTTACATTTTTTAATGTTCTTTATCACCTACTTTAATGAGCGCCTCTCCTGCCTTCATGTCAGTGAAAGTCATTTTCCAATTCCTATTTTTCTTTCAGGATAAGTTGCCGTCAAAGTTTTTAGCTGATTCACACTGTATGCCTTTGCAAATATAAGGATATATAAAACTGTTAGTATTATGAAGAATTAACGTTTAGGAGTGAACTCACTCAAACAGCACAATATCCACTCTTGATGTATGTGTGGCATTATATTCTTCAACAGCCAAATTTGCACAATCAATCAGAGACTGCACGTTAGGAACTTGCTCATACTTCCTAAACTGGCTTAAGGAATCTTTATCCAAATACTTTCCAAACATTAACTTGTCAAACATGTCTTCAATACCCTGTAAAATATAATTATGTGTAGCAGATTTACTAAAATTTGAATAGCATTTCGTACTTATATTTTGTTCACTTTTGCACTGTATTAAAACACTATAGTGCATGTTGGTTTTACTTTGGTAAATACTAGACAACTGTTTCACAGTGTTACCAATGAATCTTCAATAGTTGCTTGTTGACTAAGAACTTAGATTCATTTTACAGTGGTTAGATTTTGGTGGGGAATTAGAAGGAAGGAGGTGTCTTACGGACATTACAGTTTCAAATAGGGTGTTGGATTTGATGTTGAGATGACTGTTCAATAAGGAATTGGGAAATAGTTTTTTTGCCTGTGAATTTTGAATTGTTTTCAGGGTGTTTAGTTTCTGGTTCTTCTGCACAATGTGATTATTTCCATGTATGCAGTATTTTCTGATACTCATTATTCAGAATAAAATGAAGGTCACTGGTAAATCCTCTGCCTGGAAAAATGTTTCTTAATTTTCCAAATTCTATTCCATTTTTATACCAAACATTGTTCTATATGTTACTGTAATGAAAAATTCAGTTTCACTACAGAAAAAAAGACTTAAATTGGCAACACATTGTATTTTATACACTGGATGTGGATAAAAAATGTGCAGAAAATTGCAGAGTAGAAAAGCACTACGAAAATAAGGATTTTGAAGATAGGAACTAGAAGTTACAGCTGCTGTATAATAACAGGAGCACTGCATGAACGTAAGTGAAATCCAAATTTTTTTGTCAGTCTAAAAGAAATGTAACTTACATGACAAGTGCATGCACACTGGCACAACAAATACCAGTTCACAATAAGTAACTAGGAATTACACATGCCTGCTTTACTGTTCTTTTTGTAATAAACAAGAGAGTATTTGGTATTATATAGCTTCCATTATGCTTCATAACACACATGCAACAATGAACATCAAGTACACCTAGTAACAGTGACTAATGCTGTACAGGAGTGCATTTTGTTTGCATCTGACACACCACAAACAGGTATCATAATCAAAGACTTTAACATTACGTATGGATTTAATATTGACACAAATACCACAATAAGAAACATGGTGAATAAAGTCAGATTTTGACTATGTTCTTACGGTGTTCTTGTTTTATAACTGCATCTATAACCACATGTTTTTACCCTCCAAACACTTCATTTTATACTGCCTTTCTTCTCTACAATTTTCTATACACTGTTTTTCCATTTCCCTATTAATTTATATTTACTAAGTCACTGTATGTAGCAGTGGCATATATTGTAGGCTATCAAAGCTATCACCTAAGCCCACATTTAAAGTAAACTAAAAATAAATAAGTAATATTTATAATAATTGCAATTCTATTCATTTTCCCTTATGAAGAATTAGTGCATAGGATGTCTCACTCTCTACCATTGAACAGAGGGGAGAACAGGGGTTCAGATGCTTGCTGCAGCAACCTTTGCTATGATATGGGTAAAGAGAGGTGAGGCAGAGAAATCCAGGAATAGGCACATCAAGACTTTGGATTCCCATGTCGCTATACTCATACAAGCGTCTCTGAAATGTGCTGCGCAAACACGACTGGCTGCATAGCAATAGCACATGGAGTAAAGCATGAAAGAGCATCTTTTTAATTGTGAGATTGTTATGATCCTCAACACCTGGATTAGTATTATTTATTTCATAGTGTACAGTATACCAGGACAGTTGCTAGTACTAATTCCTCCAAATGGATGAACAATGTATAATAAAACAATTAGTAAAGTGACCATACTTGTAGTTGATATACAAGGATAAGTTAGTGATAGTGAAATAGGGAAGGCCTACTCCAGCTCTTATGCACCTGCAGTGTGAGCAGAAGGTAAAAAATAAGAACCCTTAGAAAAGATATTTTAATATAAACAATTATGATGAGTATGTGTGGCTGACTGGTTCATGTAAATTAAATAAACATTATTGCTGGCCATGCTTGTTGTTTGCAACTAAGAAAACACCCTGAAATAAAATGGGTTTTGCAATTTTAGAGTATTTAATCATAGCTTTGGATAAACGTAAAAGATCAACAATTAGAAACATAGGATTTGAAGAACTATGCTCAGAAACTATGAGTGTTCCTAAGGAAGAGGATGAAGAAAGGCCTAGAAAAAGAAATTGTCATGAAGATGAAACCCATTCTTCATACTTAAGAATTTTCTGTGAAATTCTGGGCACATTAAATAACTCAAGCTAAATTAAGATTTGAATCACAGAAACAGTTGAAATTTCCAGACTTACTGGATTCTAAACATTTTGCATGTTACAATAAAAGTTTTCCAGCAAATGTATTATGTGAACTGAGAGATGCACATGTTTCCTATTTCAATAAATTGTCTTTGAAAAGCAAACTGAAAGTGTTATATTCACTTCAAACATTTTCTAACTGGTTCATTCATATCTTTGCAAATCATATAAAATCAAATTGACATGATGTTTTGTACATTGAAGTTTAAAAACTATGTGAGCTGATTTTAACATTTTCTCCCACTTCAGCTTGCAACTGCAGAAAGGAGCTTTTCAGCCTTGAAGCAAATAAAATCATATTTACAGGCAACACAAGGACAAATTCATCTGAGCAGCTTAGCTCTTCTATTTTTGGAAAAACATATACTTGTTTCATTGAGAAGACACCATGAGGGGAATTGCTTTTTGACAGTGTGACAACACAGTTTATCCGTAAAGAAAGACGGCTGGAATTCATGTATATACATATAAACAGGTAGGGTAAAACTGTTCATTTTACTTTTGTAATTGTTGTTTAGTTTGTTTCAAGAAAAGCTTATCTAAAAGCACCATTCGTGAAGATAACATTTAATTAACAAGCCCTTATTGTAGAGTAGGCCTAGTCTTTCTGTTTTTCTCTTATAGTGTTTAGCCCACTTTTACTACATATGGCACCACAGATGCTGACGCTGATGATATCTGGAATGAAGAAGGAGTACTAGTGGAATGAGATAGCGGAGGAAACTGGAGAATCCAGAGGAAACTGCCCCTGTGCCGCCTTGTCCATCACAAATCCCACATGCAGTCACCTTGGATCAAACCCAAGCCGCTTTTTTTGAAAGGTGAATGGTCTAACCACTTGGTCACAGCGCAGTCATCATAGGTCTAGTAATAGCCCAAGTCATAACCCCAGTATATACCACTGGTATGTAGTAACATACCCCATAATATATGTACCAATTTACTAATAAAGGTTTACTTTCAGATGGAAGTATGCCTGTTGCTCAGTGTTTCAGAAGGCTGAAAGGTATGGTCCCCTTGGAATCAATTCTTTTCTGTTTTCTGCCATTTTGCTTACAGCCGAAAGACTCCAGCTCGTTTGCAGTCTTGTTCATTACAATCACTATCTCGATAAATTCCTGTACTTAATGAAATGTTAAACTTCTGAATGAAGGAAGCTAGGTTTCAGTTTTCCCATTTGTAAGTAACTGAAGACATTTATATTTTGTGAAGTGAGATTTCAAAGTAGCTTCAATTTATTCAGCTGTAAAGGTAAATTTGAGTCTTCTAAAGTAAACATGTAAGCTCAAGCCTTTGGCTAAGTGTCATGCAATTTTATCATGACTGATAACTACATAACCTTTATTAATTAGCACTTCTTGGGTTACCAGCATGTAATATCTATAGAATTCCCTGATGATGACCGTGGAGTTTAGTATGGCCAAAAGCTTGAAAAATTTTGTAGATATTACATGGCTGGTAACCCAAGAAATACTAATTAATAATTGTTGCCATGAAAGCTTCAAATCTTATACATAAACTTTAATAGCATATTATTGGTTATATTAAATATATAATCAAAGATAAGCCAAAATTTACTAGCTATTCCTATATTATCAACAAAATTAAAAAGTATATTTGCAATTTGTTCATTTCTATATGAGAAAGTTACAAAATTATGCTGTTAACTGCTGACCAACTGGTGCTGAGGTCATATGTACAGTAAGATACATTAACACTCTAAAATTGTATCTAGATAGTAAAGTGAATCAGATTTACTGACACTACATAACTTATTAAAAATGGGACATATTTTGTAAGCTCTTTTGCTCTTATTCTCAACCTGATGCTGACTATCACCATGTTGGAGATTGCAATGATGACTTCAACTTTGAGTTGCCCCAAAGGGACAACCTTAGCAAGAAATTCCTTGAAAAGATACCACAGAACAACAGCATTACAATCTTCTGTGTCATAGATTTACGGCACATAGAACCTCAAACCTGATAAAGAGACCTCTGAGCAAAATTAAGCAGTTTTTCACACCCAATATAGTATAGAACCCTGAGAACCACAGAAGTTAAAGAGCATTCATAAATAAAACCTCAATTTAAATGTTATCACAGTAATATGAATTGTTACTATTATTCTGGAATTTTTTCCAGTACTTATTTTTATTAAGATCTCACCAGGTACAAGAGGAAAGAGTAGTAGTGCAAGATGAGCAGGTTAATGATCATAGAAATGAAGGAGAGACCGCAGGGAGAGAGAGGAGACGGATCGAGATAGAGGAGAGATCAGCAGGGATAGGAGGGAAGATGAGTAGAGATGGAGGAGAAATCAGCATGGAGAGGTGAGGAGATGGATCGAGATGGAGGAGAGGTCAGCAGGGAGAGGAGATGGATTGAGGTACAGGGGTAATCAGCAGGGAGAGGAGAGGAGATCATTCCAGGTGGAGGAGAGATCAGTGGAGAGAGGAGGAGAGATCAGCGGAGAGTGGAGTGAGTGAGTGAGTGAGTAGGGTTTAAGGGCCCATCGACAGCTAGGTCATTAGGGCCCTCGGAGAGTGGAGAGGTGATGGATTGAGATGGAGGAAAAACCAGCACGGAGGGTAGAGGAGATGGATTGACATGGGCAAGTAACCAGCAGGGAGAGGAGATGGATCGAGATGGAGGAGAGATCAGCAGGGAGAGGGGATGGATCGAGATATAGGGGTAATCAGCAGGGAGAGGAGAAGAGATCATTCAAGGTGAAGGAGAGATCAGCAGAGAGAGGAGAGGAGATGGATTGAGGAGGAGAGATCAGCAGGAAGAGGAAGTATTAAGTGATAAATTATGTGGTGGTGTAGGTGAAGTGAATATTAAGTTGTGGGTAGTAATTTGGGAAGTGAATTGAGTGAGAGGTTTAAAATCCTACACATAGAAAATAATTTGGGAATTGTTTGTTTTAATGTTATTAGTGATTTAAGGAGGGAAGAAAAGTGGCATGTTATGAGTTTGAATGGGGAAGTGAAGAAATATGAATTTGAGATAAGGATATAAAGGTGATATTAGAAATATATTAAGTGATGAATTTTGTGCTGGATACCAGTACAGCTGGCCGCCAGGCACCGGCGGTCTTTGGTGTTAAGTTAGATGTAGTATTTATTATTTATAACCGGATACCAGTTATTTAATGGATACCCATAAATTTGTTTAAATAGTGATTTATGGAAAATTATTTTATGTAGTTATATAAGTATGTTATAAAAGGGGGGGGGGATAAAATGGGAAATATTATTTAAATTATTTAAATTTTTTTTACATTATTTGGAATATAATATTTTATTTTAAATTTAAAATTTAGTTTATGTTATGTAATTAAAAAGGGAGGATAAAAATGAGAAAGTTTAATTTATAAAGAATTATTTTGAAATGTTTTGTTTGAAATTGAAGTTTTTTAAATTTTATGTGTATATTTAAAAAGGGGGGATAGTAATGATATTTTATATTTGAATTTTAAAATTATGTAGAGATAATTAATTGTATTTATATTATAAAAAGGGGGTTAAAATATGATATTTTATTTGAATTTTGAAATGAGTGAAGTTAAATATGTGTATATTTTAAAAAGAGGGGAGATAAAAATGTATCTTTTTTTATTTGAAATTATTTGTTTGTAGTATTTTATTTTAATTTTTGAAAGTTTGTAAATATTTAATTATAAATTTGGTATAAGTTGTATATATGTATGAATTTGGTAAATTTTGTTGGAATATTATCTTTGGTGTTTTAAAAAAAAATGTTTAATTTGGTTGATAATTTATGAATATTTTTTTATTATTATTAAATTAATTTAAAAATGTTAAATGAAATGTATTTGAATTTTGAATTGTAAAATTGAGTAAATAGTTTTGGTAACATTTTATTAGATATTAGGTTGGTATTATAAATTGAAATTTTGTTATATATTGTTTGATATTGAATTAAAATTTGTATATAAAATTTTAAATATTAAATTATGATGTTATTGGAAGAATTTTATATATTTTTAAATGGGAATTATTTTGGTAAGTTGAATTGAAGATTTGTTGTTTTATTGATTTTAGGAAATGTTTAATTAAAATAATATTTGCAAATGTATAATTTATTTAATATTAAATTATATATTTATTTGATTTATTTTGGTATATTGATTGATTTTTGCTATATGAAGTGGAAGTTTTGCTGGTTGTTTTGGTTTGATGAATTAGGAATAAAAGTTAATAAATTAATTATTATTAGTAATTGAAATAATTATTTATGTAAATAGGTTAAGAAATTTAGAAATTTAATTATTTGATTTTGGAATTTTAATTTGAGTTTTTTTTGGGTTGTTAAATTATGAATATTTTATATATATATATATATAAAAAAATTTATATATATATATATATATATATATATATATATATATATATATATATATATATATATATAAATTAATTTAATTATTAGTATTGTGATTGTTTTAGGAATTAGAGGAAATGTTGGTATAGATATTAGATGTGATGAATAGATTTTGAACATGTTTAATTTGTGTGTTGTAATTTTTCTTTCTTTTTTAATTTTAATGTATATTATATTTTTGTTTTGTAGTATTTAGATTTTTATAACTCGTAGAATATTGTTGTAAATATTTTTGAAAGTTAAATAAACGAATAGGGATCTGGAGTGTAAGCCCTGGTTTAAGTAATTAGGTGCCAGGGTTTATTATTGCAGGTTTTCATTTATTTATTTATTTATTTATTTATTTATTTATTTATTCATTCATTCATTCATTCATTCATTCATTCATTCATTCATTCATTCATTCATTCATTCATTCATTCATTCATTCATTCATTCATTCATTCATTCATTCATTCATTCATTCATTCATTCATTCATTCATTCATTCATTCATTCATTCATTCATTCATTCATTCATTCATTCATTCATTCATTCATTCATTCATTCATTCATTCATTCATTCATTCATTCATTCATTCATTCATTCATTCATTCATTCATTCATTCATTCATTCATTCATTCATTCATTCATTCATTCATTCATTCATTCATTCATTTATTCATTTATTCATTTATTCATTTATTTATTTATTTATTTATTTATTTATTTATTTATTTATTTAGTGCTTATTTTTATATGTCAGTATATCTACTGACCAGAGCTCTTTTATTTAAGCACATTTTAAGTCCCATCATCCTGGGATGAAACCTGAAAGCTCATGCACAAAAAGTCAGTACTCAATCAACTGCACCACCCAGGCTAACACAATTTACAGAGATTCTAATGTAATTTCATAATCTGAGGCATGCACTTCCATACCTGTTCTGGTATTTCCATTCCCAATTCAAGAGCTTGCTCTGGTGTTTCCTTAAAGTGATCCTGAATACTGCTACATATTTTATTAGATAGCCAAATTTTATCCTTGTTTTCTGTCAAGCGATCAGAGAAAACACGCAGGGTCTCGTGCACCCACAATCTAAAACACATATTAGTTTACTGGTGCTAATCTACTAATTGCTATGAATACATCATTATATATTCAATGATATAGGCTTATGTATCTCTTTTAAATTATCAAATGGTAAATACAGTATATTTCTTAATAAACTGGCAACAATGCTTAATATTTTAAGTAATTATTAGAAATACAATACAGTTACTGGTGGTAACATCAATGTGGATTATGATATAACACTTGATAAATATTGTGTAAATTAATTCCTAAATGTTCTAAAGCAATTTAATTTCTGGTGTTCAAACTATAAGCATACTAGAGGTTCCTCATATTTTGTTAATATTTTCACCAATTTTGACATTTAAAGTGAGGTAACAGCATCTTCACTCCCAGATGATTCTTCAGTGTTGGCTAAAACTGCTAATATAAATATGGGTAACACTAAGGAATCAAAAACTGTTATAACAACACCAACAACAGATGAAAAAGTATTTAGTAAACCTTAAACAGATGTTCAGCTGTGTCTATTGGCCAAATTTATTAACCTAGTTAAATGTGGTTCACTGTATGCTAGCTGATCTAATATTCAAAAGGTTCATTGATACCGAAATTTAGATTTCAAATCGAATGGGCTTGATAAAGACACGTTTTAATTTAATTGCCAGATGTGAGATTTGCGATAAGTGTTGAGTAATAACATATGTAGATAATAGAGTAGGAAGTGTTGTAAGGTGAGCAAGATATGAGTAAATAATAGTCGTTAAATTTGTAGGATAAACGCATTATTGGTTTGAAATTAACGAGTCATGACGTCATACTACATAGTTTAAATTCACGGTCAAAATTCAGGTCTGCCAATCTTAAAAGTCGCGCGATATGTTTAATAAAATATAAAGTAAACATCGTTTAATCATAAAAAGGTAATTATATATTCGAAATTCAAAAAAGAACATGTTATAATAGAAAGGGACATTTCTAAATTGGGAAAAGGAATGAAATAGCATTTTGGATACGAGGCTTTCTTGTGGATGACGTCATGACATTTAAAATTGGAGAGAACGTTTTCCTAGCGTGGGTACGCCAGAAAGCGTCACTACTCGCCCAGACTGGTAATGGATATTGTGGTGTACACACATGAGTGCGATTCCTATTCTGCAAGCATCTCTATGTAGCGAAAGTCGGCATAACTCCCGAAAGTGTCAGAGAGTAAAAAAAATAAATAATATACAAAAGTTCTTCTGGGGTAATCTATAACATACCTACGCATACCCGGGATTAAAGAGATCCATGCTGAACGAGCCGGAGCGAACAACATCAATTCCACATCAAAGGGCGACACAACGTGAACCAACACCATAATTTTCGCATCAAATGGCACCCAACGTGGGACGTAGAGAGAATAGACCAACCCCAAGATGACCAAGCCAGCATTGAACCAGCAAACAAGAAGGTGCCCAGCGTGTCAACATCGTGTGAAACGTGTAGTGAACAAGTTTAAGTGCAGTTAAAAAAAAAAAAATCATAATAGTGAAAATTGTGAAATATTGGTGAGTAGAAAAACACATGTAAATAGCTTAGAAATGGAAGACAGTGATAGCGATTTTCTAGGTTTTGAGAGTCCGGAAATTGAGAAAAGTGTAGTTAGGATGGAAGAATATAATCAAAATATAATCGGTAGCAGAATATGCCAAGAAGTAGAAGATCAGAACATTAGAGAAACACCTAGAGGTAGCTCAGAAATGTTTGGTAGTAATTCAGAAAGGCCAGCGATTATGTCAGGAATAGAGAATATGTTTCAAAAGATAATGGAAAAGATAGATGAAACTAGTAAAGAATTAAGAACAGAGTTAGGACAGAAATTAGAGAAGGGACAACAGGAATTGGGAATGCAATTGGAAAATCAGAAGAGAGCTTTAGAAACCTTTAGGGAAGAAGTTAGGGAGGAAATTAATAAAGTTAGTAGTGAAGTCAAAGAAAATAGAGAACAGGTTAAGGGAGAATTAGAGACAATAAGGCAAGAAGTAAAGAATTCTGAGAAGAAATTAGGTCAACAAGTGAATGAAAAATTAGATAAAGAAAGGGAAAGAATAACAAATAAATTAGACAAACAAAGGGAAGAGGTAGTACAAAGGTTAGATAAAGACAGGGAAGAAATTAGAGAAGAGTTACAGGGGTGTAAAGTTAGAATGGAAAGATCTGATGTAGAAAGTGAAAGGCAGGCTAGAAATTTGGAGGATGTTACAGACCAAATAAAAGGGGTAGTAACAGAAATTACTCATGTAAAAGAGGCCTTAGAAAATTTGAAATTAAATGAAAATGCATGTAATCACAACAATCTTAATAATGAAGCTGCAAGAAACGAGGCAATACCAGGTGTATCAGCTGACATTTCGATGCAAAATAGAGGTAATAGTAAATTCCCATTCTGATCTCAGAAATAGTTCAGGGACAAGTGACAATTCAAATTTACACTGGCCTAACCATATCTTAAATGAAATGACACCTCCAGTTTTTGAAAATGAAGATTCAGATGATCCTAAAGCCTTTTTAGAAGGGTTACAAGAGTACTTCACGGTGAAACGTATACCGGAGGAGTACAAGATGGTGATAGTAAGAAAATGCCTAAAGGGTAATGCTGCCAATTGGCTAGGCCTTTCTATGGGTAACAATAATGATTACGGGACCTTTAGGAACATCTTTTTAACCAGATATTGGGGGGCTAGTAGGCAGGCAAATATTAGAGTCGAATTAAGTAATGGAAAGTTTAATCCTAGATCGGAGGAATCGATGGTCGACTATTTTATGAGAATAGCGAGAAAATCAAAGATGTTGGATCCTCCCATAGATGAAAAAGATCTAATAAATATAGTTACTCCACATTTTCCGGAAACGCTTCAACACTACCTAATCATAGCCCGACCCGGTAGCATTGCAGCTATGATCGAATTATTATCAGCCTTAGAAGTCAATAAGCCAAAACACGCATTTGGAAATAAATATGAAGAAAAAGAAACTGTAAATTCTTTCGGGCAAGGGGCACAGTATTATCAGAATAGAAGTGAGATTAGGGAAAGATATAAAGGACCAGTACCAAGGATGGAATCGTTCCGGTGGGAAAATCAAGGTAGATGTAACCAGGAAGGGTATCACAAAAATAGAAATGGTAATCTAAGGGGAAGAAATATAAGGGTGAATTATATGAATACAAATAGATTTGATCGAGGTAGACGGGGACGTTATTTTGGACATAGTAGAAATTCAAATGATGGGTATTGGACAAACAGAGATAATGAGTTTAGACCGAGGTCACCAAGACTGGGAGAAAGATGTTATAATGGACGAGATTCCCCCGAAAACGCTGAAATGGTAGAGGCCATTAACACGGTCAAAAACATGGTAGGAAGTAACCCCGATTTAATGCAAGAAAACAGAAGTAACAAATCGGAAAATTGTACAGGAGCCATACCTAAAAATCAGGGAAACGCCAGACCCGGTCAAACGCGCCTTCAGTGAGAACTGGGTATCCTAATAATGATTGTGATAAGTACTCGGAAATAAATAGTCCTGGAAGGTAAATGATACAAAAGAAAAGAGAATGGAAAAATAGAATCGACGAAAACGAAAAAGTAGGAGATCCACCTAAAATCAAAATTGGAGTAAATGGAAAACAATACAATGCAATTATAGATACGGGATCAAATAGCACAGTATGCTCACAAAATTTTTATGATAATTTACAAAGTAGTGGTTTTAAAATAATGTCTTTACCAGTTAATGGGATATATTGCTCGCTAGCTGTGGGAAAACGAAAAGAGAGAGTAAAATTTCAAGCAATGATAAATATTGAAATAAATGGGAGAATACTTGGAATTTTATTTCTGATTGTAGGAAGACTTGTGACAGATATTATAATAGGTTGTGATTGTCTTTATGCCTGGGAAGCTGTGGTGAATTTTAAAAACATGATTCTAGAAATGAAGGTTGAAGCTGAGACCATTATAGTGCCATTTGTGGAAGATAGTAGTTCAGAAACTATTGTAAGAGAAAAAGAGGAAGAAGAAATCCAAGGGGATACATTCTTTGTAGAATATGTTAAACTAGGAGCTATGGAATTAACTGAAGTAAATGTCAAAGAGTACAGTGTCGATAATAAAGAAAATGTAGAATGGGATAAAAATGATTTCATAGACAATTTGAGGTTTTCTGACGCAACTAGGTACTATGATAAGGAGAGTAGTGAAGACTTAGAAGAATTATTGCAGGAAAAGGTAACTCAGGCTGATCAACTAAATGAACAACAAAGGGATAAACTGTTTAAGATATTAATCCGAAATAAAGAAGTATTCTCTGAGAAACCTGGTAAATGTAATATTTATACTCATTCGTTTGAGATGATACCTATCAAACCTTTTACACATAAAGCGAGAGCTATCCCTAGTATAATAAGAGAAGAGGTAGATCCAGTTATAAAGTCAATGTTAGAAGACGAGGTTATTGAGATTTCGAATTCAGAATTTGTGAATCCCCTATGTATTGTAAATAAGGCCAATGGAAAGATTAGGGTGACATTAGACGTGAGAAAACTAAATTATTGTTCCTCATACTTTCCATCAGGGAATCCAACAGAACGTGTCCTCCGAGATATAGGAATTTATTTACGTGTACTTACACATCATAATCACAAGGATTGGGTGAAATATTGTCCATTGATAGAAAAGATTATTAATCACACCATTAATGTAACTACTGGGTTTGCCCCAATAAAATTAATGTTAGGAATTGAACCAGAACCAATATTGATCGGGGTACCAAAAATACTCAAAATAAATGACATTGAGTTAAGTGAAGAAGAAAGAGCGAAAATTGCTTTTGAACGAATCAAGAAAAAGGCAGAGAAGCGAAAATTAAAGAAAAAGAGTAGAAAACATAAATGGGAACCTAAGATAGGCAATTGGGTACTAGTTAAAGACCATAAGTTATCAAGTGCATTGCGAGGTAGGAACAAAAGGATGGAATTGTTATATAAAGGTCCTGCAGAAATTATATCAAAATTTGGTTATCATACCTATGAAATAAAAGATGTTAAAAATGAAAAATGTTTGGGAAGGTGGCAAAAACAACTCCTTCGACCATACAAGAAACCGTGTAGTACCTTGGAAGTTTGATTTCATGTAAAATTCGAAGTGTCATTTGTTCTATTGGCGCCCAATCAGCTTTTAGATAAAATTTAAATTTTAGCTTACTTGAAAACCATATATTGGTCAGATACTTATGTATTCATGACAAATGCAGAATGTGAATTGCTATATACTACAAAGAGCTTAAGAATATATTGTATAGAGCTCACAATAACAGCTTCAGAAAGATTGTTAAATTGTTCATCTCCGCATAGAGAGAAAACCGAATATTTAATTTGTAAACATTTGTTAAAATATTTAGATGTATAGATAGTTATCACAGCAAGACAAAGAAAGAACTTGTCTGAAGAGTGTAATGGATTTATATAAATATATGTACATTTTAGTGCTTAAAGGATCTAGTAAAGATATGTGTTACAATAGCAAAAGTGCAAAATCACAGTGCAAGTGATAGTGAGAGCGAAGTGAGCAAACATGAACTAACTAAAAGAAGGAAGTATAAAGAAAGACTCTTGAAATTTAACCTTTATATAAAAGTTTCACAGAAGAAACCATAACATATTGTAATTAGTATTTAAGGATTAATGTTAAGTCAAGAGTATAATTGTTTGTCATGTTATAAAGATTAATGAGAAGATATGTTAATAACCAATTTCAAAACAGTGTAATTGAAAATTGTATATAATGGGAGTGTTGCCGATTATTCAAAATTCAGGAGTAATTTTTAATTTTTCTTTCGGGCAAGACATTTACATTATTTTATTATGAAATAATAAAATAATATAAATGGGGGCATTTGATACCGAAATTTAGATTTCAAATCGAATGGGCTTAATAAAGACAAGTTTTAATTTAATTGCCAGATGTGAGATTTGCGATAAGTGTTGAGTAATAACATATGTAGATAATAGAATAGGAAGTGTTGTAAGGTGAGCAAGATATGAGTAAATAATAGTCGTTAAATTTGTAGGATAAACGCATTATTGGTTTGAAATTAACGAGTCATGACGTCATACTACATAGTTTAAATTCACGGTCAAAATTCAGGTCTGCCAATCTTAAAAGTCGCGCGATATGTTTAATAAAATATAAAGTAAACATCGTTTAATCATAAAAAGGTAATTATATATTCAAAATTCAAAAAAGAACATGTTATAATAGAAAGGGACATTTCTAAATTGGGAAAAGGAATGAAATAGCATTTTGGATACGAGGCTTTCTTGTGGATGACGTCATGACATTTAAAATTGGAGAGAACGTTTTCCTAGCGTGGGTACGCCAGAAAGCGTCACTACTCGCCCAGACTGGTAATGAACGTTGTGGTGTACACACGTGAGTGCGATTCCTATTCTGCAAGCATCTCTATGTAGCGAAAGTCGGCATAACTCCCGAAAGTGTCAGAGAGTAAAAAAAATAAATAATATACAAAAGTTCTTCTGGGGTAATCTATAACATACCTATGCATACCCGGGATTAAAGAGATCCATGCTGAACGAGCCGGAGCGAACAACATCAATTCCACATCAAAGGGCGACACAACGTGAACCAACACCATAATTTTCGCATCATCATGAATACATATCTATGAGTTTTTTTATGCTTGCATTCCACATACTGTATGTAGGATAACATACAAAAGCAGCAGTAATCCAGTTAAATGTAGATCACTTTATGCCAGTGATGTAATATTCAAATACATTTCTGAATACTTTTTTATGTTTCCATGTCCTATTTTGTAGGTACCATAACACGCAGAACCAGCAATAAATATCATTCAATATAGACCTCAAATTGGTATATATCTCATCTTGGTAAAATGAAATCACTAGTTATGCTTCACTTTAAGTGAATGCAATAAGCATAGGTGGTTGTTTTTGTTGATTAACGTTAAAAACAAATTGCTGAATTTGCATTAAAAGCCATTATCTTTGTATATTGTCATGATTTAGCTCACTGACCATGATAATTTAAATTGCAAAGTAAAACAAAATTTAGGAATGAAACAAAATTCTGTCATTTTTGTGAAGTAAAAACATTTCACTGTTGATTTTGATACTTGTGAGATCTTCAGCATTTCGAAGAAAACTTTCCAGTTACACTGGTTGTAGCCACATTATGTTCCTCCAAGAACCAATCATAGGTGTGTTGAACTTCAACTGTGTGGGCAAGGGAGTAGGACACTATTATTAATAGATCCTTGTTCATTGTTGGCTTGGCTTAGGTTCCAACCCTTAGCAGGCTCATGGCTGTTCCTTTATTTGCACATGCAAGTCAGGTGCTTAGTTGGATGCTGGATGCTGATTTAGTTCATAACCATGCTTTAAAATGCCAAAAGCTAAAGTTATGCTGCAGGAGTGATCTGTGGAATTTAAATCTGTAGGCTACATATTATTGTTTACGGAAAAACACAGCAAATCAGAGAAACACATGAACTGTCATAAAAGCTG